>VMBQ01000957.1:13451-146018 GCA_007657795.1 Dreissena rostriformis | reverse complement strand
AACTTAACGTTATATATATATATATATATGTATGATGTGTGTGTGTGTGTCTGTGTCTGTGAGTCAAAACATATATTTGTATGGTGACGGGTGAATCAATAAGAATTCCACGTAAAGGTTGCCTATACTTAATAGTCCCTGATAGCGATATAGTTCTTATATGTGAGTGACCTTTCGAGATTCCACTTATGAAACATAAACAAAACATCGGCTTTCGCATTTAACATGATGTGAGGTGTGACTAAAAATACTATAACGCTTTATTCAGATGTGGCAATAATTAGTTGCTTGGCCTACTTGTATCATGATAGCGTCGTGCGCTACATGGTCAACATGTTGTTTTCTGTACGACGTGTATCATGATACTTCGCGCACGTCAGACATGGCTAGTATGTTGTTACATGTACTACATGAACCCATGGGAGCGTCTCGCACTGCAAACATGGATAGTATGTAGTTGCTTGTTTTAGTTGTTAAACTCCGCCGACGGCGAAGGGATATAATTTTGGCGTTGTCCGTCCGTCCGTCTGTAACAAACTTTTCAGGGCTATATCTCAGAAAATGTGTTAAATTTCAACATGAAACTTCATGGGCGAATATTTATCAATGAAGCCTAGTGCCATGTACATGCACCAAGACCCTACAATTGCATAAATAAGAGCTATTGTCTTTTGTTGTTTTTGTATGATTCAACTTTTCAGATACAATACAATATGTCATCGTGAAACTTCATGGATGTATATATATATATCAATGAGGAAAGGTGCAATGCACAAGAACCATATCCCTACACTTTCATAGATAATATTTATTGCCCTTTGTTGTTTATCTATATGATGTCATTTTTCAGGGCAATATCTCAGATACTATACATTATTATTATTATTATTATTATTATACCGGATTTATATAGCATAGATTTTTATACATGCAAAGAACCATACACCTATACTTTCTTAAATAAGAGCTATTGTCTTTTGTTGTTTTTGTATGATGTAACTTTTCAAGGCTTTATCTCAGATACGGTACAAAGTTTCAACAGGAAACGTCATGGGTGCATAAATATCAATGAGGAAAAGTACCATGCACAAGAACCATAGCACTACACTTTCTTAAGGAGTAATTGCCCTTTGAAGATTGGGTT
Source organism: Dreissena rostriformis (assembly GCA_007657795.1). Classification (NCBI taxonomy): domain Eukaryota; kingdom Metazoa; phylum Mollusca; class Bivalvia; order Myida; family Dreissenidae; genus Dreissena; species Dreissena rostriformis. Next base: position 144,874 of record VMBQ01000957.1, on the reverse strand, counting down.
TACTTCATTTCGGATTTTTGAATGCGGAGCTTTATTCAAGAACTTCTTTTATATGTTTAATAAAACATTTATTAAAAGTGTTTCAATGAATCATTATATAAGATGTTGAGTTTTGCGTTGCAAGCTTCAAAAATAAGATCACCATATAATTAAGAAAAGGCACAACCATTCACACAAACATTTTCTTGCAGACATGCAGACATGGCCAGTTTGTAGTTGCCTGTACTTCTTGTAGCCATGGAAGCATCGCGAACTGCAAACATGGACAATGTGTAGTTGCCTGCACTAGTCGTAGCCATGGTAGCGTCGCGAACTGCAAACATGGACAGTATGTAGCTGCCTGTACTTATCATAGCCACGGAAGCGTCGCGTACTGCAGACATGGTCAGTATGAAGTCGACTGTTCTACTCGTAACCATGGAAGCGTCGCAAACTACAAACATGGACAGTATGTAGTTGCCTGTATTTCTCGTAACCATGGTAGCGTCGTGAAATTCAAACATGGCCAACATGTAGTTGCCTGTACTTCTTGTAGCAATGGAAGCGTCGCGAACTGCAAACATGGACAGTATGTAGTTGCCTGTACTACTCGTAACCATGGCAGCGTCGCAAACGGCAAACATGGACAGTATGTAGTTGCCTGTACTTCTTGTAGCAATGGAAGCGTCGCGAACTGCGAACATGGACAGTATGTAGTTGCCTGTACTACTCGTAACCATGGAAGCGTCGCAAACTGCAAACATGGACAGTATGTAGTTGCCAGTATTTCTCGTAACCATGGTAACCTCGCGAAATTCTAACATAGCCAGCAAGTAGTTGCCTGTACTTCTCGGAGCCATGGTAGCTTCACGCACTGCAAACATGGTCATTATGTAGTTGCCTGTACTACTGGTAGTCATGGTAGCGTCGCGAATTGCAAACATGATCAGTATGATTTTGCTTGTACTTCTCGTAGCCATGGTAGCGTCGCGCACTGCAAACATGACCAGTATGTAGTTGCCTATACTACTGGTAGACATGGTAGCGTCGCGCACTGCATACATGGTCAGTATGTAGTAGCCTGTACTTCTCGTAGCTATAATAGCGTCGCGCACTGCAGACATGGTCAGTATGTAGTTGCCTGTACTTCTCGTAGCCATTGTAGCGTCGCGCACTTCAGACATGACCAGTATGTAGTAGCCTGCACTTCTCGTAGCTATTGTAGCGTCGCGCACTGCAGACATGGTCAGTATGTAGTTGCCTCTACTTCTCGTAGCCATTGTAGCGTCGCGCACTTCAGACATGGCCAGTATGTAGCTGCCTGTACTTCTCCTAGCCATTGTAGCGTCGCGCACTGCAAACATGGACAGTATGTAATTGCCTGTACTTATCGTAGAAATGGTAGCGTCGCGCACTGCAGACATGGATAGTATGTAGTTGGTTGTAAATCTCGTAGCCAAGGTAGTGTTAGGCACTGCAGAAATGGTCAGTATTTAGTTGGCTGTACTTCTTGTAGCCATGGTAGCGTAGCGCACTGTAGACATGGCCAGTATGTAGTTGGCTGTACTTCTCGTAGAAATGGTAGTGTTACGCACTGCAGACATGGTCAGTATTAGGTTGGCTGTACTTCTCGTAGCCATTGCAGAGTCGACAATGGCAGATATGGTCAGTATGTAGTTGCCTGTACTTCTCGTAGAAATGGTAGTGTTATGCACTGCAGACATGGTCAGTATTTAGTTGGCTGTACTTCTCGAAGCCATGGTAGCGTCGCGCGCTGCAGACTTTGTCAGTATTTAGTTTGCTGTACTTCTCGTAGCCATGGTAGCGTCGCGCACTGCAGACATGGTCAGCATGTAGTTGGCAGTACTTCTCGTAGCCATGGTAGTGTTACGCACTGCAGACATGGTCAGTATTTAGTTTGCTGAACTTCTCGTAGCCATGGTAGCGTCGCGCACTGCAGACATGGCCAGTATGTAGTTGCCTGTACTACTCGTAGCCATGATTAGCTTCGCACACTGCATACATTGCCAGTATGTAGTTGCATGTTCTTCTCGTAGCCATAGGAGCGTCGCGCACTGCAGACATGGTCAGTTTGTAGTTGCCTGTACTTTTCGTAGCCATAGGAGCGTCGCGCACTGCAGACATGACCAGTATATAGTTTCCTGCACTTTTTGTAGCTATAGTAGCGTCGCGCACTGCAGACATGGTCAGTATTTAGTTGGCTGTACTTCTCGTAGCTATGGTTACGTCGCAAACTGCAGACCTGGCCAGTATGTAGTTGGCTGTACTTCTCGTTGCTATAGTAGCGTCGCGCACTGCAGACATGGTCAGTATGAAGTTGGCTGTCCTCCTCGTAGGCATGGTAGCATTGCGCTCTGCAGACATGGTCAGTATGCAGTTTTCTGTACGTCTCGTAGTAATGGTAGCGTCGCGAACTGCAAACATGGTCAGTATGTAGTTACATGTACTTCTCGTAACCATGGTAGCGTCGCGCACTGCAAACATGGACAGTATGTAGTTCTCGTAGCTATAGTAGATTCGCGAATTGCAGATATGGTCAGTATGTAGTTGCCTGTTCTTCTCGTAGCTATATAAGCGTCGCGTACTGCAGACATGGTTACTATTTAGTTGGCTGTACTTCTCGAAGCTATATTAGCGTTGCGCTCTGCAGACATGGCCAGTGTGTATTTGCCTGTACTACAGGTATCCATGGTAGCATCGCGTACTGGAGAAATGGTCACTATTTATTTGGCTGTACTTCTCGTAGCTATAGAAGCGTCGAGCACTGCAGACATGGCCAGTGTGTAGTTGCCTGTACTACTCGTAGCCATGGTTAGCGTCGCACACTGCAGACATGGTCAGTATGTATTTGCATGTACTTCTCGTAGTCATGGTAGCGTCGCGAACTGCAGATATGGGCAATATGTAGTTGCCTGTACTACTTGTAGCCATGGTTAGCGTCGCACACTGCAGACATGGTCCGTATGTATTTGCATATTCTTCTCGTAGTAATAGTAGCGTCGCGAACTGCAGACATGGTAAGTGTGTAGTTGCCTGAACGTCTCGTAGCCATGGTAGCGTCGCTCACTGCAGACATGGTCATAGTGTAGTTGCCTGTACATCTTGTAACCATGGTAGCGTCGCGAACTGCAGACATGGTCAGTGTGTATTTGCCTAAACGTCTCGTAGTCATGGTCGCGTCGAAAACTGCATACATGGTCAGTATGTAGTTGCATGTACTTCTCGTAGCCATGGTAGCGTCGCGCACTGTAGACATGGCCAGTTTGTAGTTGCCTGCACTTCTCGTAGCTATAGAAGCGTCGCACACTGCAGACATGGCCAGAATGTTGTTGGCTGTACTTCGCGTAGTCATGATAGCGTCGCGCACTGCAGACGAGCTCAGTATGTAGTTGCCTGTACTTCTTGCAGCCATGGTAGCGTCGCGCAATGAAGACATTGTCAGTATGTAGTTGCCTACACTTCTCGTAGCTTTAGTAGCGTCGCGTACTTAAGACATGGCCAGTATGTAGTTGCCTGCATTTCTCGTAGCTATAATAGCGTCGCGAACTACAAACATGGACAGTATGTAATTGCCTGTACTACTCGTAACCATGGAAGCGTCGCAAACTGCAAACATGGACAGTATGTTGTTGCCTGTTTTTCTCATAACCATGGTAGCGTCGCGAAATTCAAACATGTTCAGCATGTAGTTGCCTGTACTTCTCGTAGCCATGGTAGCGTCCCGCACTGCAATCATGGTCATTATGTAGTTGCCTGTACTTCTCGTAGCCATGGTAGCGTCGACAATTGCTAATATGGTCAGTATGTAGTTGCCTGTACTTCTCGTAGACATGGTAGCGTCGCGCACTGCAGACATGGCTAGTATGTAGTTGGCTGTACTTCTCGTAGCCATGGTAGTGTTACGCACTGCAGACATGGTCAGTATTTAGTTGGTTGTACTTCTCGTAGCAATGGTAGCGTCGCGCACTGCAGACATGGCCAGTATGTAGTTAGCTGTACTTCTCGTAGCCATGGTAGTGTTAGGCACTGCACACATGGCCAGTATGTAGTTTTCTGTACGTTTCGTAGATATTGTAGCGTCGCGCACTGGAGACATTGTCAGTATTTCGTTGGTTGTACTTCTTGTAGCTATAGTAACATCGGGCACTGCATACATGGCCAGTATGTAGTTGTCTGTACTTCTCATAGCCATGGTAGCGTCGCGCACTGCATACATGGCCAGTATGTAGTTGCTTGTACTTGTCATAGCCATGGTAGCGTCGCGAACTGCAGACATGGCCAGTATCTAGTTGGCTGTACTTCTCGCAGCCATAGCAACGTCGCGCACTGCAGGCATGGCCGGTGTGTAGTTGCCTGTACTTAACTGCGGATATGGACAGTATGTAGATGCATGTACTTCTCGTAGCCATACGTCGCGCACCGCAGGCATTGACAGTATGTTGTTGCCTGTACTTAACTGCAGACATGGACAGTATGTAATTGGCTGTACTTTTCGTAACCATAGCAACGTCGCGCACTGCATACATGACCAGAATGTAGTTGCCTGCACTTCTAGTAACCATTGTAGCGTCAGGTACTGTAGACATTGCAAGTATGTAGATGCATGCACTTCTCATAGCCATGGTAGCGTCACGCACTGCAGAGATGGGCAGTATGAAGTTGCATGTACTACTGGTAGCCATGGTAGCGTCGCGAACTGTAGACATTGCAAGTATGTAGATGCATGCACTTCTCGTAGCCATGGTAGCGTCAAGCACTGCAGAGATGGGCAGTATGTAGTTGCCTGTACTTAACTGCAGACATGGACAGTATGTAGTTGGTTCTACTTTTCGTAGCCATAGCAACGTCATGCACTGCAGACATGGCCATCATGTAGTTGCCTGTACTTCTCGTAGCCATAGTAGCGTCGCGAACTGCAGACATGGCCAGTATGTAGTTGGCTGTTCTTGTCATAGCCATGGTAGTGTCGCGCACTGCAGACCAGGTCAGTATGTAGTTGGCTGTACTTGTCATAGCCGTGGTAGCGTCAGTCACATTGAAGCGGTCTTCTTCATTCAAACACGCAACATTAGCAACAATAAATATCGTTACAAAAGATACTCAGTGTATATCCTGACTTTGAAATAAAGTTAGAAAAATTACGTTTTTTAATAATTATATTCAAAACAAGGGTTTAATTGTTGTTCTTTTTTTCACTTGTTAGTCGCATATCCACCGGATGAAATGTGTGTTATTAAGTGCACATATATTCATACCACACAATAGTGTTTGTAAATAAAAATTATACTACGGGGATCACATCATATGTGTCCTCACATGGCTTATTACGAGTTTACTTTTTCACCATCGAAATATATTAGTTTTCTTTCGACACTTTCAAATCACACTTTCAGGGCCAAAAATGGGTCTCATGGCGTTTCGGCCAGCGTAGCTCAAGCCCAGTCTGCGCAATTTCGCAGTCTGGTCAGGAGCTTTGCTATCCGCTATAAAGTCAGGCAATATGTTGTGGTCTCATTATGTATCTTATGACCAGACTGCGAGATGCGCAGACTGTGCTATAGCTACGCTGACATAAAACTCATTTTCGCATGACGCGGGTCTTTTTTACAAATCTCTTTGCTTCTTGTAAATGGAACATCTGGCCACAAAACTTTTCGCTATAAATTGAAGTCAAGCTGTGTTACTTATAGCAAATTTACGCCAAATTTCGGTAGCCTATTCAGGCTTTCAGGAACGATCTCCAGACGGGCTAACCGAATACAGCAAACATTTGTGGTTAGATAATTAAACCGTTTCCGTCTTACATGACACTGTAATATTTCGGTAGTGTTTGTTTTCTCATCTTGAAAGCAATACTGTGTTATCAACGTTTATCGACATATATTTGACCTTTGACATTGAAGGATGGCCGTGACCTTTCACCACTCAAAATGTGCAGCTCCATGAGATACACATGCATGCCAAATATCAAGTTGCTATCTTCAATATTGCAAAAGTTATGGCCAATGTTAAAGTTTGTGCAAACAACCCCACAAACAAACAGACAGGGCAAAAACAATATGTCCCCCAGTATAGACTGGGGGACATAAAAAATATAAGCCGTATATTTTATGTAAACCCATCTGTATATTAATTCCACAAGTTATTAGTTTCATGTGACAAATCAGTAATTGATAATGTATGTAAATATATCATAAGCTCTTGTTATAAGAAATACGATTCTAAATAATACTCTTCAATAAGTTGCATTTCCGCTTTGTCAGTTGATTTTGATTTGTATTCTTAAATGTCTATTTTGTGTCATCACTGTTATGTAATGTTAATTTTAACTTATTATTCCTAGTTACGTGACAGAACATAATATGTATACTTAAGTATTAAGACGATGTACTTGTGCATAATTCTGAATGAACTGTCTGTCTGTCTGTCTGTCGGTAAATGGGCCAAAATTTGTGTCTATGTGTCGTATGAACATCCAAGGAGTAGTCTTGAATTCCTTACACTGAACAATGCTACTTCACGCTGTACACAGACGCAGTGATGTAGCCAAAGTTCTTTGGGATTTCTCTCTAATCAGCCAATAGAATATTCGAATGTATTCATTCGGGTCTGCTGGCGTTATGTAAAGGTCACTTAAGGTGAAAAGCTGTGTTAAAAAGCTACGCAGAAAAAGAGAAACCTTCAAGGAAAATTATGAAATAAATATTCCTCTAAGCACTGTTTCGAATTATACCATGGTCACACATAGTGTGTGTCTAACTACATAGCCAACCTCCGCGCAGAGATTTGACTGGTTCCGAGCAGTACAACTAGTATCAAATCCCTGCTGTCAGTGCACACCAAGTGATGATACTCGATTCACCTATTATTGCTATTATATGTCTTTTTCTATTTTATTTTTTTTTATTTTACATTTGTGAATGAAACTCGCATATACAATAATAAGTATCGCCAACTGGTCACCATCCGATTGCCGAATAGTAGCTACCAGGATTTCGGTCAGAAGTTTATTATCGGAGGTAGATCGATCAGACTTTCGTAGATCGATCGCTGACCAGTCTCCAATCAATAGCCGACTAGTCTTTAATCAATGACCGACCAGTCCCCATTTTATGGCCAACCATTCTCTAATCAAGCGCCGACTGCTTACATGGTCAGTATGAAGTTGCCTCAACCCTTGTCATCAGCCACTCCCTTGTCATCAGCCGCTTCCTTGTCATCAGCCACTCCCTTTTCATCAACCACTAGCTTGGCATCAGCCACTTCCTTGCCATCAGCCATTCCCTTATCGTCAGCCAGCTTTTTAACTTCAGCCACTCCCTTGTCCTTAGCCACGCCCGTGTCATCAGTAAATCCCTTTTCATCAGCAACTCCCTTGTCGTTAGCCAGCTTCTGGTCATCAGCCACTCCCTTGGCATCAGCCACTCCCTTGTCATCAGCAACTCCCTTGTCATCCGACGCTCCTTTATCATCAGCCATTCCCTTGTCATCAGCCGCTCCATTTGCATCAGCCATTCCCATGTCATCAGCCAAGGACTTGTCATCAGCAGCTTTCTTGTAATTATCCACGCCCTTGTCAGCAGCCATAATTTTGTCATATATGAGATTTTCATTCAAGCACTTAATATCACCCATGCTCTTGTGATCAGCGTAAGGCTGCTGAGCTGAGGCTAGCGACTAGTCAACCTCACCACGTGACAAATTCTTACCAGAGTTGGTCGTCTGTTCAGCAAACGAGGCAGCCATGGAAAGCCGGAACTGTGTTGAATGATCCAGTTCGTGCATAGGACCTGCAAGTTTATAACAGCTTTTCTAAACGAGATATAAATAATGCAAAAGAATGTCGGAGAGTATAAAATAAAAAAATAATAATCGATATTCTTGAAATTGTTTAAGTTTTTGACGACAACCTCGTAATTTTGAACATTTATTGACCAGAAAACAGTAGCGCGGACACAACAGAGTAGTCATACTTATAACGAAAGTTTAACAAACCATTTAATTACGTTTGATATATTTGCTGGCATTTCAGGTAAATATTAAATGTAAGATTCACGGGACAGCGGCCTCACGTGACACATTCTCCGCTTTTTAGTGGTTACATTTATAAAAGGTCTACCAAAGTCTTACATAAATATATCCAGATTCCAAACTATACGAGAGTCATGTTTATTTTACCGTTATGTGTGTGTAAAATTTAAAAGTCTGCTTGTAAACTTTTTATTGCGTAAAAGCATACAATCAATTTCGACGAGTGACCTTTAGTATGATAATGACCATTGAAATATGTCTGTCACATTAAGGCAAACATCGGTATCAAATAATTTAATTATTTTAGAATATATATGAGCAAGTGAAAGTTTGGAAAAGAAAACAGCTGATTTACGATGTTGCCTCTGAGTGTGACATTGACTTCTGCACGTGGCTCATTTGGTTCATTTTTATGCTTACTGCATCAGGAAATTGTATAATATACGGCAAGTTTAGTACAGCCAAGCAAAAAAACAAACAATTTCGACCTTTGGTTTCTATGAATGACATTGACCTTTATTCTAGGTTATTATTCACGAGCGCTACAATCAGACACATTGCAGAAAATTTGTTTGCTCGGTGCTGTTGTAATCTCCCCTCACATGACCAGTTATATAAACAAAGCAAACGAAACACGCCGGTTTATAATTGAAAGACAATCACTCGTAAAAAAAAACAACTCAAACGAGTTGACAATATGAGAGTCTCCGCTTAATGCAACAAAAGACGTTTCGTTTAATTCATGTTCATGGTTCTGAGATCTCGCGCTGAAACTATAACATGTTAAGATGAATATATTCTTTTAATGCAAAGGGACAAAACATGTATGGAGAAATTACTAGATTGGAGCCATCCGATTATTTAGCAAATTTTTAATTCACCATTATGTCCCGAAAGCAATACATGTGTGTGTTCCCCTGTAAAACTCAAGAGCATTTATACTTAGAAGCTGTGGTTTCGTATTTAACACATCTATGCCTAGCGTCTAGAAATCAAAGCGCTGAAGGTACTGAATTTGTTCGCTGTTGTATAATCTTAGACGCAACTCAGTTTTCAAAATTATGTTATAGCTTTTTATATCGCAAGTTTGAAATGACCACAACCCATCCAAATTAATAAAGAATGTGTCTTTAAAGCACAGGTCGAGATGTGTGTTGTTTTTTTCAAATCATTGATACAGCTAATCAGTGTGCACAGGCTTATCTAATTTGAAATGCATTAAGCCCCGTTTTCCCTGAAAGCAGCCAATATGTACAGATTTCAATGATAAACACTAGACTGGCCAACGTTGTCTTACAAGCTGTTAAATACACACTATGTAGTGTACCAGTGAGAACAGGCAGATGAGGTGGTTATTGTCGTCTGCTAAATTTTACTGCAGTTATCCACACAGGCATGTATAGGTTACGGGCCCTACCGTAGCCAAGACATACTGATTTGCAAAATTGCGTCTGCATTATTTGTGAGCTTTGCTCACAAATAAAAAGGCCTTGGCAAACAGCGTAGACCCAGATGAGACGCCGCAAAGGAAGACCACCGAGATAACATTAAACAATTTTTATGGAAGCTTTTAAATACCGTATGCTACTTGTACTTTCGCGATTTCAAGTTAACAGCTTCTTTTCAATGGATGCTTCAATTGACCACATACCATTTATGTTCCATTAGTTCCCAAATGACCTAAGCGACATAATTTTTAAGCCCAATTACATCATTTATGGTATCCTACATTATAATAACTTCTGCATGTTAATTTTAAGGAATGGCTGAATACAGTTATACAATTTAAGATAAGTTTCCTTAAACATGTACTGCTTATGGTCCATCTGTGAGAGATATGTTATCGTTCTATTGACAACAACAAACCTTCGTTTGTGTAACCTACGAAACATTGCGTGATTTTTATAGCGGCCGAAACACCATAAGACCTATTTTCGTATGACGCGGCTCTGAAAGTGTGTTTTGAATGTGTCGAAAGAAAACTAATTAAGTATAAACATACAATAAATTTCGATGGTGAAAAAATAAACTCATGATAAGCCACGTGAATACACATATGATGTGATCTCCCGTAGCGTAATTTTTATCTACGAACACTTGTGTGTGGTTTGAATATACTTGCACTTAATAGCACACATTTCATGCGGTGGATATGCGACTAACAATTGAAAAAAACACACACACACACAAAACAAACAATTGAACCAATGTTTTCAATATAATTATTTAAAAACATATATTTTCTTACTTTAATTCAAAGTCAGTATACGCCGAATATCTTTTTTTAAGAGATTTCTTGTTTATTGATAGGGATAAATTTCAATTATAATATCGTAAGGAAAACTGATTCATAGTCTTGATAAAAGTATTTCTCTTTATTAAAAAAAATATATATATATTAGTATTGCGTCAGCGAGAGCAAGTTGACCATTATCTATTTGTTCTCAGTGCACAACTTATCTTTATGAACTTGTTTTTAACCGCAGACAGTAAACATACCCAAATAGAGTTTGAAGGGTCATGTGTCAAGAGACGCAACTCGTTATTGTCAATGACTGTTCATGCCGTGATAGGTTATCTTACAAGCATTTTAAACCGCGAATGAAAATAACATTATAATAATTTATGTGAACATTGCGAATATTAAAATGATACCACAGCCGCGTTTTAGTCGAGCATCTGAGTCAATCAAAAGATTATTATTGATGATGTGGAAATGAGTCAAGTATGAAGGAGGTCCGATAAAGCCGTTTTATCAGACATCAAGAGTAATTGACTGACGCCGTCGTTAGTGCAAAACTCTATTGATATTTCTGGTGTTCGATCGTAGTAAGTGACTCATACCAGGAAAGCTGGGGACAAGAAAAATGCGTGTTCCTTTTTTTTTAACAATAGTGACAACAGCGCGGTTGCGTTCTCATTTGTTTAAGTTTAATTTGTGTACTGTCCCTTGTGACACTAGTACCCGGGTAGTGAAGGGACGAGTTCACAGATTTTTGCATGTTTTGAAGTTTGTCATTATATGCTTTAAATCGATAAATTTAAATATCGGAACTAAATAGATCCAGTATAAAACAATAATAAAATTAAAGAAAGAAAAAAAGTAATCCACACCTGGGCTCGAACCACTGACCCTTGGAGTAAAAGTCTAGCGCTTAAACTCGCTTATCTGTGCTGCTATAATCAGTGATGTATTTTATATTTTACATATGCAATCCGCGTAATGTCACAAAATATAACGATAACAACAGAACTCTCCAAATTATTCAATCGTTTCGCGTTTGTAGTTTTAAGATTTTTAAATCGTCACGATATGCATATAATGGATATTTTAGATCATGGTAAATGGTAAATGTTCAGTATTACTATTTCATTGGGGGAAAAAAATAACTACAACGAAAATTTGTAAATCTGAAACATTTTTTTTTCAATTTTGTCAATTTATAAAATTGTCAATATGTCCCTTTAAACTATGTATCTGAATTTTAATTGACATGATATATCGCCAAAAACCTTACCAGTTGTGTTGTTGCATTTTCCGTTTCGAACCATGCGTTGGAAAACGGTATATCTTAAATGCAATATAGCACTATCAGTTAACTCAAATGTGTGCGCCTTCCACCTTATATTTTCCAAAGTATAGTTCTTGTTTTTTTAACATAATTATGTATATGTATGTTTATATTTGGTTAATTAGATTTTGTTACAAAAACGGGATCACATGAGAAAGAGAAATAATAACAACATAAACTGTTGGTATAGCTAAAATTATTTGAATACTCAGTGTTTACTCGGTAAAAGGTGACTCAGTTTAAACGCCTGCATTAAAATTAAGAATTCTCCTAGACAATGACTCAAATATAATCAGTTAATGCGTCCATCATGGTCCATGAGTCCAGAGTAATCGAACAAAAAAATCACCGATGCTTAAGCGTGCGCGTGCAGACAGGAAAATTGTATGGAAATCGATATAATTGCTGCTATTAATATGCCATCAACGCTGTAAAAGCGTTGGGCCACGGAAATGCAGGCTAAAAACTATTGTCGAGTCGCTCTTTGAGTGAAAATCTCAAAGCGAATATCGTTGCCAAACGTGTGCTTTCAACGTCAAATGAAAATTGAATTCCGCAAAAAGGAATGGAGGACCATCTTGTTTTACATATTCGCTTGTCAAAATATGTATATTTCTATTAAATCACCGCGCAGTGCCCATTTTGTGTTTAAATGGGTAAGAGGTAGTGTTATGTTGTATCTCGTTCGTTATTATTTGTGAATAACGAGTCTGAAATCTCAGTGATTTGTAACCCTCTAAATCGTTTTTGAGACGACCCCTACCCAAACGGTAGCGGCGCGCGCACATATCGGACCAATCCATTTCAATGAAACGGGACGAGTGTGTCGTCTGCGCGTTAGTTGAACTTGGCGGTGGGCTTAAAAACCTTAAAAAAAAAGTTTGAGACTCTTAATTCGTCTTGGCTTTCATCGAAGCAATTAAAAACAGATTCATAAGTTCATTTTAAAGTGGAATGACATTTTGTTAAATATTTTCATCTCCGTATAGCGTTATAGCAATTAAGCGCAAAATTCGGTGTTGATCTTACTACATGTATTGTATACTCATCACTTTTCGGCGTATTATCGTAGCGCGTGTACAGCATCTTGGCTTATCAGCCGTCTGCTTACTGGGATAACAGAACACATTAATAAGATGGAGTTCTTGAAAATGTCGGTCGTGCTTGGATTATTTATGGTGGCGGTTGTTTTTGGCCAGGATGACGTGCAAATCAAGCATTTTACGGGCTGTGAGTCGGCCGGACTTTGTTGCGATGCCGTGAATAATACGTGCTATGTACCAAACGCCCGACGAATTGATTCCACGATCGGCCAGTGTTTTTGTGACTCGAGATGTCTACAAATGAACGACTGTTGCGTAGATTTCGAAGCAACGTGTAAAGGTAGGTTCACGAACTATACTGGTCGGTAGAATGATATAGAAAAAAACACAGTAAGAAGTGAGAAGATTACATGAAAATATGGAAATGTCTGTTTCTTTTCCGGGTTGTCTAATCATAAGACGGGTATATGATGTATTTTACCTATATAGTCCATAAATAACGTCATGATATAATTAATACATTTTATGTAGGGATACCGCACGTATACTTGATACGTCAGGGAACTTTTTCGATATAAGTAAGCTCTTCAATCTTAATTAACAGGTCTCTACAGAGTACAGTTTAATTTTATTCTTACAAAGAATATTTTATATTAAAATATAGTTCTTGCACTACCCATCAATAGCATACATGTGCATCATCGCTTGAAAGGTGGTTACTCATAGTGCACTGTATTATCCAATACACATGATAATTTCTGTCTGTGAGTGTTGCATTAAGTAATTATACATGTGCTAAGTAGGCTTCAAAGTAACCTCCATAATTTGGGCTAATCATAGAAGCCTAAGACTGGGCTATCAGTAAGGGCTCCATTGGTTAATTATTTTCTGATTATATTTATGATGTGTTAAAACTATTTATCAGCTACAGCCTAGCTTCGTGTTTCTACAGGTTTACAACCAACAGAGCCTCTGTGTGTATAAACCAGAGATAGCCTTCTCCTTGGTAAATTTGCTTTGATCAGCTGAAAAACATCAAATACAAGCAACCGTAGCTATTTGGCCTGGTATAAGGCGGTGATTTAGGGCACATTCACATTTCTTCTGGTATTTTGTGCAGTAGGTTACTTTGATGCATTGAAATTCTTTGGTAAGAAACTGTCTGTAAAAAGGGTGGGCTTTTTGTTACTGAATGCACATTTAGAGCTTTTCAATTATAGGGAATTTTATCCTTATTTATTGACAAAAATTAACAAAAAAATCCATTAGTTTATTTGAATTTGCCAGTTGAGATGGAAGGTTGGGTGAGTAGAGGTTTTTAAATTCTCAACCAGCAGGGCGAGTGTATTTCCCTGTTTGAACATTTTAATCCATTGCCAAAAATTCTGCCACACCAATAGAAAGCGTAAACAAATTGCAGAAATTTCGTGTTGACAATGTTAATAGTGTCACAGGCATAGTAAAATAAATGTTCAATTCTGCTGCCCATAATGGGATTGATTTGTGGATGACGTTGCTTTAAATCTAATCCAATTATGCGGGCCGTCCGGCTGGCACAGTGGTTGGTACACACCCTTCCCTTCTAGGTGACCCGGGTTCAATCCCCGTTCCAGGAAGCATGTTAGTTTGGTTGGTGGTCACCATACCGGACAGATGGGGTTTCCTTTGGGTACTCCGGCTTCCCCCCAACAGCACAAGACCATGCCAAAAGTCAAAATGTATTTCAGTAAAAAACAAAAAGCTGAATTTTGTAGCAATAATTCAAAATTCCTCCCAATTTTCTTGAGTTAAACTGTTAATTATGTAGGATCGCTGGGACACAGTCCGATACCTATTTTATAATAACTTATTTTCCTAAGGATTTGCATGCCTTCCTATTTTTCAAATATAATAAATTAACAATCACCACATTCAAAACATTAGATCAATAGTAATCAACCGTAAACAAAGGGATCTTTATGCACAGCTGTTATGGGGAAGAAAACTGACTTTTGATCTCACTCAGATTCATGACATTTTAATATTTTGTGGGGAAACCAGAGCCAAAATGAACCCATTTAATTTCCCCTGGTTGTGAAAAGTGTGGGGCAGGGAATATTTCTAAGAAACATCGTTAGTCTTTGAAGAAATTTCTTCTTGAAGGTTTTGTAAACAGTTTGTTAGTGTCAATGATGTTATTACAATATGAGATGTTTTGCTGACATCTGCTACATATCTGAAGAACTCGCACATGTTAGGGATGTAGAAAGAAATGTCTGCTGAAAAAACAATACAAGATTTCCCAGTGTGCTCAGGGTGTACAATGTAAAAACTCGTTTTTATTTTGGACGAGAATCTTCTTTTTCCGTTTTTTTCCCTCATAATGTATACATGTAAGATAATAACTGTGTTGAAAAGAAGGTTGTATTAACAATTCTTAAAAGACATCTCGTAAATGTATAGCTCCCATTCTCTTCATCGTGAATGCAGCATTATATCCTGTTCTATACCAGAGCTCAAGATAGATGAATAAAGCAAGTGTATGCTTTTAAAGCCCCATCAACACTCAAAATCAATGAATATTTGGTAAAATGTTTCATAAAATAATGTTAACCCATAAAAAATCAGTGTTCCATATACATGTAGCAATAGCCAACATGTCAATGCTACATGTATATGTGCTCTGGTAACCTAGTTTTAATAAGATACAAAATGCTCTTTTTTTGTGCCCCCGAAGGTGGGCATATAGTGATCGCACTGTCCGTCTGTCTGTCCGTCCGTCTGTCTGTCTGTCCTTCTGAAATCGGCGTCACACTTTGCGTTAAGGTTTCGAACAAAAAAAACAAAAAAAAATCAAAGCGGCGCAGTAGGGGGCATTGTGTTTCTGACAAACACATCTCTTGTTTATTTTGTTGTGGTATAAAAACTTCTTCAGAAGTGCAAGTGATAGAAGTGTTTTTTTAATGAACAAACTGAGACAGACATTGAGGATATGATATCGCGTTTATTGAGGTTGCTCATTGCAAAAATATGTACATTAAATGACATGATAGCTGATTTTAATCAGGTCACACTTTCTCATCTTAATAAAAATCTTAATAAAATCACGCTTCTAAGGAAACCTGATAGCTCTGAGAAACTTAAATTCAACTAGTTTTTTTGCAGGTTCAGCAACATTTGGATTTAATAACAAAATATAGGTCTTACATAAACATTAACATAATTGAAAGGTGAACTGTATTTAGATCTAATTACTGCATTAAAGAGATAATTTGTAATTAAAGACACTGCAAATGCACACTTTTTGCTTCTCAAAGATTTGAGTTACCCATGACTAATATATGATGATTTCTCCACACTTTGTGAACTTAAAGGAAAATGTCAAGCTATGTTATGTTGCCTTTTCACTTACACTGCTTGCAGATAATCTCTTTGAAAACAATAAGAAAACGGATTATTACTTTGGAAATTCAATTCCTGTTGTGGTTTATTATGCTATCACTGCCGATTTATAAATGAACAGTAAAGTTATATATGAATGTTTGTTACAGAACGCAAATGGTGTGATTGAACTTGTTACAAAATATGCTTAGTCTAATTCCAAATATATTATTATAACGAAAAAAGGCGACGGGCAATATATTTAAGTGTACATGTAAGTCTTTCCTGTATTTCATTGAAAGTGACACGTTTTTGGCAAGTGAAATATTGAATCATTGAGGAAAAGTTTGTAAACAAAACCAATTAGTACAAGCTATTGAACAGGTACCAACTTAATTTACAAAATACTTGAACAATAAAACTACTAGAGACATTTAATACCCAGGATCATTGCTCTTATATGGTCTAATCTTAATCTATATCCCGTGAACACCTGTGCAAACTGTGCTCCTGTCACCTAAGAGTCAATGGCTGGTAATTAATGCTTCTGAAATTCTTAACGGAATTTGTCAGTGTTACAATAACCTTTGAGCCTTGCTGTTATGGTTATTATCACTATCTATTGTTGACATGCCATGCCCGATAGTGCAGTGGCTGTATTTTTTTTCTTCCCATGAATTTATTTAGGCCTACTAGTTGAGTCATTTTGGTGCAAAAAAAGTGCTGATAAACGCAAATGGTTGCAAACAATCTAGAAAAATGGTGACTCAATTTTGTGTCACAACGTTTATATAGATAATAAAATCATTTGCACAAGATTTATTTGGCCATTATTTGTGAAGTTGTCTGTCGAGGGATTAAATTGAATTAACACTTTCTCCAAACATTGAACTATAAAATAAAGTGACGACTTGACATAAGATAAGAGAGGGGGGAAAACCCTTGCTGATAATAGGTGTATATATGAGCCTTGCTATGTGAAAAGGGGGTTTAATATATGTGCGCGGAAATTGTCGTCCCAGATTAGCATGTGCAGTCTGCTGACACTTTTCAGGGACAACACTTTCCACCTAAACTAGATTTTTTGCTAAGAGGAGACTTTCTTTAAACGAAAAATATCATTAAAGCGGAAAGTGTCGTCCCTGATAAGCCTGTGCGGACTGCAAAGGCTTATTTGGGATGACACTTTACACACATGCACTAAACCCAGCGAGGCTCATTATTATGTATTGTTAAGGAAGGAAGATAATTCAGGTGTGACCAAAAGGGATTTGTAGTACATAATTATAGAAAGACCTGAGGGCCTTGTCAGCGATTTTTTTTTGTCCAATTGGGAAAAGTACCCGTACCGCTCCAATTGGGAAAAAATGAGTCGTGAAAACCTCAAAACTAGGAAAAATCCAGTCGTGAAAACCCTGAAATTGGGAAAATTCGCGTCATGAAATTGTCAAATTGGGAAATTGGTGTATTTGATTTTTTGCTAACAAATACCTTAAACTTGAGAATAACTGATGNAAAAAAAAAAAAAAAAAAAAAAAAAAAAAATGTGTAAGCTTTGGAAATTTGTAATTTTTCTGAGATTGGGAAAGTGCCGTTTTCCGGTACTTTACAAAGAAGGGAAAAAATTGCTGCTTGTTGCCTGTACATACTTAGACCAGGGTCTGAATTCTGACCGAAATATTTTAAGAAATGCATGTACATTTGTAATGAAAGACTAAAGATTAGACTTAAAACTGACATCACTGTGCATTCACAAATCATTTTTGCTCACACAAAATTGAATAATTATACACATGTACCACATGACCGCGTCCAATATTATATTGTATTAGACGTGCTTGTATCCCATGTATTCCATATTGGATGGAGTGAGTTAAACCAAAGATTTCTGGCTTTTCTCCAAATAAAAGCTTCATGAAAAAATGATATTATATTAATCTACATGTACCTACGTTAAAGTTGAAACAAGACTGTTATGTTAGTGTTTTACTGTTATGTGGTTAAATAATTAACCCCTTATTTTAAACGTACTCAAAATAATTTCTTAATAATATCTGAGGGCTTTTCCTTATGATGAAAAACTATGATGACATCATTTAATGACTTAAATGCTTGCACTCTTTGTGGATTTGACCTTTTTGTATGTTTGTGTATGTTAAACATGAAAAGTATGCAAATAATGGAAAGAATACAAAAGACTTGTATAAAGCATAAAAATGTTGGTATTCTTTTGAATATGAGTTCGATCTGTACCAAGAGGGAAAGTTATAGAATGAAAACAATTTACTGAAAAACCTATAGTATTGTTTTCCAAGATCCAAGAAGACAGACAGCTATGCGGATTCACTAGTTTTGTACATGCAGTCGTAATCATAAATGGTTTCAAAATGAATCTTTGTTTTATTTCTTCATAAAACTGCTGAAGATGGTGGCGAATAATTGCCTATGGCCATAGCTAATTGTCAGTTTTTACACCTGAACACCTCCAACCACAGATAAAAAGCACAGTGAAGATTTCTCTATCCTTTCTTAATGGCTATAAAAATGGCTATCATATGTTTTTTCGGACTGTAAAGGGTCACCTCCAATAGTTCCAGATAGAATTTCTGCAGTAATTAATTCCATATCTTAGACCAGGGACTGCCCAAAGGCTTCAATAGTGTGTCAAAATTGATCATAAAAATCCTTGTAATCGCTCTAAGGGTGTTACTGGATACCATGTGTCAAAACTAATTTATCAGTTTTGGTAATTAAATGAAAACATTTAGCCCTTTGCATGCTGGGAAATTTGTCCTCTGCTAAAATGTTGTCTGCTGAATTTCTAAAATTAGCATTTTCTTCATTTTTTTTCAAAGAATACTATCAGAATAGCAAACAGTTTGATCCTGATGAGACGCCACGTTTTGTGGCGTCTCATCTGGATCCAAACTGTTTGCAAAGGCCTTCAAAATCCGGTTCCAGCGCTCAAAGGGTTAGTGTTGTTCTTTTAAATACAAACTGAATCATCTGCTACACAGAATTAGACCCTGTAAATGCAGGTGCAGTCAGTAAGCGCCTCACGTGAATGTTTAAACTGAATTGTTTTGTGTTTTGCTGAAAAAATGTTAGCAAAGATCGGAAAAAAGAGTCCACGATAAGTTGTGTGGTGCATGCACGATTATCACATGCTACATATTAACTAATACTTTAAACTTTAACCCTCTTTGTGATTATAATTTTCAAAAATCACTTTTAGATTGTAAAGCCATTAATTGTAAAGCCATTAAAAGTTAAAACAATTGCCACATAATATTATATCCTCTACATTAGGTTGTAAACAATTTGCAATTTTTAACACAAATGTGCATTGAAATTGTCCCACCTTTTTTGTTTTCATTAGTAAAATTAACATGGAATAAATAACCTGAAATTGTATGTTGTAATTGCCCAGGCTTTAAAATTTTATCAAATTTGTGTTACACATCAAACAATGGTTTCGGATAAAACAATCAACGCTTAAACAGGTGCCTTTAATCCATTTGAAAAAAAAATCTAATAAAAGTAAACAAAGAAATTGATAAACTGTAACATTACGATTAGACATCTGATATTCGGTTATAATAAGACGTCACTGTGCAAATAGAATGCACACTAATTCTTGGTTATATAAACATGTGGTTAAAATGTTAACTTTCAATTTCAGACCAACTCGGAGAGTAACTATACTTATAAAGGGATAGACATATACTGTTTTAAGGGTAGCGGTTTGTTTTTTGCATTTCAGTTCAAATTTTCGCCATAACTGTAAACGTGACAACCTATTAGCAGTCAGTATCAACTCAGGATGTAGAAGTTTTGAGTTTTGAAACATCTGCAGTTATACAAATGAGTCTTGCTCTGTAAAAGACACTTTTGCCTAAACTAGATTTTTGCTAAGAAGAGACTTTCTTTAAACGAAAAATTTCATACAAGCAGAAAGCATCATCCTACTTTACGCACAAGCATTAAACCCCCTTTTCACAGAGCAAGACTCAAATTTAACATTGATTTACCCTAACATATATTGCAATTAAAATTTTCAGAAACATTAAATGTGGTATTATTCCATACAGTGAATATATACGATTTTACAAGGCTTCCCGAAACTGCATTTCAAGAGACAAAGATACACCATCAGTGGGTCAAGCAAACATCACATTTCATATTTGTATAAGATTTTGTTGTATAATTTAAATATTGGTACAAATATGTGTTTACTCACATCACATTTAAATTAGGAATCTTGTAATCGGGTAAAAAAAATGCAAGACAAAAAATCATTAGACATATTACTTGTCACAGGAGTGAAATGAACCTAGCTTATGATATAGGCTGTATAATTACACTAATGCTTTAGACATAAATGGCTGTATTTGATGACAGCGAAACATGGTGTTATGTTAAACGCCTGTCTGGCTTAAAACTAGGCTATAAAATTTAATGTGTTTAAGCCCTTTACAGCTTAAAGTGTTTGCATTAGTAGAAATGTAGCACTCTTAAAAGGCCTTAAATCGTAGACAGAACCCACTTCAGTGCTTTAGCATGAAGCATTAATAGATCATAACTACATGCATAATTCAAAAATGTCAACAGAATACATTATTATTCATATATTATTGTCATCAAAATGATTACCACAAATGTCCAAACTCTTAAACTTAAAAACAGCTAAAACAAGCGATGTGTTTGTGAAACACTATGTCCCCTTTTGAGCAATTTTGAGCCATATATTTGACCCTTGACCTTGAAAGATGACTTTGACCTTGACCTTTCACCACTCAAAATGTGCAGCTCCATGAGATACACATGCATGCCAAAAATCAAGTTGCTATCTTCAATATTGCAAAAGTTATGGCCAATGATAAAGTTTGTGCAAACCAACAAACAAACAAACCAACAAACATACAGGGCAAAAACAATATGTCCCCCAGTATGGGACATAAAAAATACTAGTCATACAGACTGATTATTTCCCATAACTTACTGAAACAAGTTAATATTTGTTTGCCCTTGAGAAAGTGGGGATACCAGTGTCCATAGGTCCGTCAGTTGGTCCATTTGTTTCTGCGCTATATCTAGAGAATGCTTTGACCTTCAACCAAGCAAATTGGTGTGTTGGTTACTCAGGAGGAAAGGACGCCTATCTATTTTGTGTTACACAGGTTATATATTAGTTATAGTTTTATAAGGTCACAGAGGCTTGTAATAGTAAATTAGTTTCTGCACAATATCTTGAGAATTTTTTGAGAATGCTATGACCTTTAAATAATTATTCAAATTGTTGTAGTGGTCATGCAGCGGCAAAAGAATCTGCATTATGATTTTTAGGTCAAAGGTCAAGGTCGCATGAGCTGTTATCATGAGCATGGAATGATATAATCTCCGGAATGATTTGACCTAAGACCATCTTAAGAGGATAACCAGTCTATGGTTAAGATCTGTGGGGCATGACACAGAAAATGTGTTTCCGCATAATATTTTGAGAACACTTTGAATTACAATCATGCAAATTGGTATAGTTACCTGTGTAACAAAAGGAAGACCTAATAAGTCTGGGGTCATCTGTTCAAATCTCAAGGCCACTGGGGCTTTTATCATAAAATTGGTTTTCCAAACAATAACTAGAGAACTCTTACTTCTGAGGTCTAAATTGTTATGCTGGATACTAATGGGAGGAAAGGAAGACTCCTATTGATTTTGGGGTAATCAGGTTAAATATTTAGGTAACATTTGCTTGTAACATGACAAGTGCTAGCACACAATATCTATAGAATTCCTATGATCATATTTATTATTATGCTGGTAATTCATTACAAAGGATGACCACACATGGTTTTCAGATCAAGCAATGAAAGGTCAAGGTCACAGAGACTGCACGCTGCAGGTTGGGAGGGGGAGTATTCATGTCTTACAAACATCTCTTGTGTTGATAATGTTTTTGAAAGTGAGACAAAAATGTCAGACAATCGGGATATAAATTGATGCCTTTTCGACCTTTAAATTGTTGGGACTTATTGGAAAGACCCTGTTTGTTATCACAGTTTGTTATCCCATCTTTACCCCCATGCACTATCCTTTTTCTTCAAACAAAAATAAAATTGAAGCAAAATTGTTGGCGAGTCATTTTGTGTTTTAAACAATTTAAGTTTGCTGATTGAATCCGTGATTCGTATTAAAAAAAGACAATTTGTAAACCATCAGGTCAAAGTTAGAATGACATTCTTTTAACCTTCTCACGTCTCTTACATAATTAAATTGCATGCCTCGTCTTAACAAGTACTTCTGTTATTCACTGTAGGTCAGGTATGCCAGTAATGCATTTTAATTTAATTAAGTAAAAGTAGCTGATTTTATGTTGGCTTGAAACTAAATCTCAAGTGAATACCAGTACCTTTTTTCTTTATCTGTTCTTGATTTACATCCAGGTCGTCCAGAAAAAAATGCCTGTGCATGCAGAATGACATTTGATAAGCGCTTTGACTTTCTTTGGTTGGGTTATCTGAATGACAAAGTTGCATGCCCTAGGTTATAATGTTTGACAGGTGATATTCACATGGGTGAAAGTTTTCAGTATTAATACTGAATTCAGTATTTTGCATAATTTTTGTGCTTAATAAACTATAGTAAAAACTGTTATATCATCATTATTCGACCAGATTTCAGTATTTTTAAAAGTCTGCACTTTCACCCATGTATTCAGTAGTAGCTAAACCAGCCTGACAATCTTAACTTGAGTCCGTCGGTCTTTTCATGTGTCAAATGTAACATTGTACTGTCCACCAAATGTCGCCAAAAATGTGTATGTGGTCTATTAAAAGGTAGTTGAATTCAGCATAAGTTGCCTGACTTAAATCACAGAATGTATTTGAATATATCACATATTTGTACAATGGGAACATTATATAATTACATTGTTCTTCTGATGATTTAGCTTTTTGAATATTTATTATGTTATATTGTTTATTACATTTCAAATTCAATTATCAAATTTTTTAAGCAGATCTTATTCAAAAATTACATAAACACTTCTGACAAATAATTCTATGTCTTTTAGTGTTTTTCATAACCCTTACGATTCACTGCATACATGCTTATGAGCCTCTTTTTGAAGCTACTCCGCACTGATCACATTTCCTCAATTTCCTGATTTCAAGCAAATTTTTACTTAGCTGAACAGCTTTCCGGGTGTCTGTTAAATTAATATCTAGGACTGCTAGAACTTTAATAATTTTCAATAATGAAATATGAAAAAAGAATTCGCCACATGCATATAATTCAGCATCAGGTTAATTGACCCGAGTGGTGCAAAAATGGGTCAAATGCCATATGCGGCCAGGGTAGCTAGAGACCAGCCTGCGCATGTGCACAGTCTAGTCAGGAGCTACACTGTCAACTAATGATACCACAAAACCTTGGGTGAATTTATAGCAGACTGGGTAGCTCCTTTGGCAACACTGGCCGCATATGGCGTAAGACCCATTCTCTCAAGACGATGCTGACAATTAATACATGCATAATGAAATTGAATGGTAAGATCGCTGGGGTCCGAATTTAATATAAATTGAAAGCTGGTTAGAAGGGGAACACAATTATTTTGATTGTATGCTTGGGGTCAATGTGCCAGTGTGGTGGGTAAATTAGAAACCGCTATCGGTAAACTTGTGGCATCAGTTGCAACATCATTTTTACAGTCATCATATGACAGAGTTGATTTCTTGGGTAAAACCATTCAGTACTTTATAATCAGAAAAAGATCATTTCAACTTTTATATGATATAATTGTAGATACCCTACTCTGTGTGTGTTTTTCCTGCTTCTATTAAACAGTTGTAAAAGTTTGGCCTCATACCAACACAAGTAAACATGTGCATTTTGTCATGTAGGTTAGTGGTGTTGAAGACAAGATGTTTGAAGATGTTTATGGCACCTACTTGCTGTGGCATACCATAAGCAAATGCAGATAAAGACTGTAAACAATGTCCATGATTGAGTCCTTTATTTGAATATTGAATACTATCAGTATACTTAGGCTTATTTAAAAGCCTTGAAATACTGAAGTTAATATCAAACAAGATGGGTCTTAACCCTTTGCATGCTGGGAAATTTGTCGTCTGCTAAAATGTTGTCTGCTGAATTTCTAAAATTAGCATTTTTTTTCGATTTTTTTTCAAAGAATACTATCAAAATAGCAAACAGTTTGGATCCTGATGAGACGCGTCTCATCTGGATCCAAACTGTTTGCAAAGGCCTTTAAAATCCGGTTCCAGCGCTCAAAGGGTTAAAATGTATCAAACGACTTAACTCAGTTTGTTTAATACGTGCTATGACTCAGTTTTGTTCCTTTTTACAATTTTAAAAGAACAATTGCAACATATCTGTCCTTTTCAGCTGAAATCACAATTAAATTCCTTTCTTAATGGGCTATAATGGACCTGTCAACAGTATTGTAAAGGGACCGTCAATCGTGAAATGAGCTCCTATTTATGAACAAACTCACTGGGTCGTAGTTGCTGATTTAACTTTGATAACTGAGTTTTTTACGCTTGTCATCTCCATTTAGGTCGATCTGTAAGGTTTGATTTGAACAAATGTTTGCATTCAAATGAACAAGGCACTTTAATTTTAATAAATAATGTTGTTATAACGTGACAGCGTTACGGATTAAAGATTTTAGATGAATATTATCTAATCAGATGAAGTTAAAGAAGTCATATAATATAATGTGCATTCAAAAACGAAAAAAGGTTGTTTTTTAGAAATAAAGAGTTCTTAAAGTACCGGTACATGAAATCTATTAAATAGCAATGTCATAAAACAGATACATCATAAAAAACCAATATTCACATACTTATTCACATATTTAAAGAGAATCAAATATGAATTTAATTAAAATAGTGTATTCTCAATGTTTGAAATATTTTAAATAAATTGAAAACCTGATTTGGTCTTATTGATTAAATCCAGATGACTTTCCTTTGCTTTTTTTATATTGGCCATTTACTGTTTGTTTACAAAATGTGTATCGTAGTGCACCTAATGCAGATGTAAAGTTCAGTAATATTTTCCAAATCTTTGTCTTTTGTCCCATTAAACTAAGACTGTATAAATTGAAACATATGAACAGGGAAGAACAAAAATAATATTAAAATATTTATGAATGGGTTTGACATTTTCCCACATGAAAATCTGCCCTGGACCATTAAATTGGCTTTCCCATGCTGGTGTATGCATGATTTCATAAGCAATATCCCATTCAACAACCTGATTCACTTCACATAGATTTGAATTTGATTTATTTGCTTTGATATGCAAAATAACTGAAAAGAAAATAGTTTACACATCACAAGAATGCACCTGCATTTTTGGCCCACTAGCTGCTTAAGTGTTATCATGGTTGTTTTATAAAACTGTTTTTTTCATGACATTTTAAGCTCTTTTATTTCAATGAAAGTCAGCCTCAAGAAAAATGTGTGCACTACATGATAATGTCAATAGATTGAAATGCACGTTATGGTAACATACTGCTACATATCATGCACCAAGACATTGGTACACTATTTGCGATGCATTTCGTCATTTAGGAAAGTTTTCTTAATGAGATTGTAAAGAGAATTGTTGAAAAAAAATATGAACCTCGCTCTGTGAAAAGGGGGTTTAATGTATGTGCGTAAAGTGGTGTCCCAGATTATATAGCCTGTGCAGTCCACACAGGCTAATCAGGCATGACACTTCCGTTTTTATTGTATTTTTCGTTTAAAGGAAGATTCTTCTTGATGAAAATCTAGTTTTGGCGGAAAGTGTTGTCCCTGATTAGCCTGTGCAGACTGCACAGGCTAATATGGGGCGACACTTTACGCACATGCATTAAGCACCCTTTTCAAAGAGCAGGCTCATTTTTATTTTGCTTTTTACAATCTCATTTTGTCTACAAAATATAATTCAACTGAAACCCTCATTCCATTAGCAATGTCGGTTGACGTGTTTATTGCTCTTCACAATAGCATCGTATCTAATAGATTTGTTCAAAATAGTGTTTTAAGGCAAACATGGATTTAAAGATCTAAACATTAGTTCTGAACAAGTGTGCTACTGACACGAAGATAAATTTTTCATTTGTCATAAAGCTATGAAATTCTGAGCCCCTTAAGCTACATACATTTTCAATCCATTGGCACACATAAATAAACATAATAATATAAAACTTTACAACATTATGAAAGGATTAAACTCAAAAAATGTTTTAGGCATCTATGAATACATGTACAAATATGTTTTATGCATTTGTTTTTTTCAAAGGATATAATATTTCTTCAAAGAAATATATTACATCTAATACTAAACTATGTGCTATTCCATTAAGGGCAGTTTTGGGGCAGTAATATGTGTATTATATTCAATAAATGTAATTTGATCATTTCATGTTAACTCTTTCAGTGCTGGAACCGAGTTTTGAAGGCCTTTGCAAACAGTTTGGATCCAGACAGAACGTGGCGTCTCATCAGGATCCAAACTGTTTGCTATTCTGATAGTATCCTTTGAAAAAAATCGAAGAAAATGCTAATTTTAGAAATTCAGCAGACAACATTTTAGCAGACGACAAATTTCCCAGCATGCAAAGGGTTAAAAAGAGAATGTCTCCTCAAGTCATATTACAAACAACATTTTTCTTTGTGAGAGAACTTTTAAGAATGAAAGTGTTAAAAGGGCGTAACATAGTTGTTGAAAAATGAGTGTCATTAGCAGTGGAGTTATATTGTTGTTGGAGGGTTATTGTCAAATGTCCTAGCTTGCCTTTTGTATTGTCTCACACCCAACAAATGAAGTGCAATTAATTGTATTTGATATTTCAAAGAATCACTGTCTTTAACTGTTCTACCTGAATGTCATGGAATTAAATATGTAGCAGATACAATGGTTTAGATGTCAAAGTTTTGTTTTCCCCTCTTAATGTTTGAGTTCTTAGTCGTTTTCTTCAGTTGAACAATGAAAACAACATACTTATCAGCTTGTGTTTTAATTCATGCCATTTAATATCTACAGTGATTGGAAGGAAACTGTAATTGAGAAAATATTTCAATCTGGCTTTTCAAAAACACACCTGCAAAGGTTAAAGTATGGACAAAAAATATCAACATTTTCGTAACCATCATTTATACACTGACAAGTTCAATGCATAACCCCTAAATAAAATGAAATGTCTGCAAGAAAATCTCATGTGAAAGTGTTTTTTTCTTTTGTGTTTCTTACAGTCATTTTTAATTAAATTATTTAAAAAACTTATTTTTTAACCTGAGGTTTTCAATTGAAATTATAGGGATTGTGGAATAGCAGGTGGGCGCGGTCAAACAGGTGGTTTCCTATCAATAACTAAATTTGCATGGACCAATCTTGCTGACACTTTGGATAAAGTAAGCTTGTATGGGGACCAACCCTGGGATTTTACTGGGGTTGAGTCAGGGAAAGGTCAATGTCATCGTCACTTAAAGAAGAAAATTAGTTTTCACTTAATAGCCTGAGTTTTGGATGGAGATATTACACTGAAATTTTATGTGTATGTTCAGCTTTCATGACTTTGGGGCCAGTCGGGTCAAGGTTACTGTTACAAAAAACAGAAGAACAGCAAACATGTGGGACGACACTTTCCGCTTTTATGACATATTTCGTTTAAATGAAGTCTCTTCTTAGCAAAAATCTAATTTAGGCGGAAAGTGTCGTCCCTGATTAGCCTGTGCGGACTGCACAGGCTAATCTGGGACGACACTTTACGCACATGCATTATGCCCAGTTTTCTCAGAACGCGACACATATATGTGGACTGTTTGCATTTTTCTATTTTCAAACTATTTGCAAATTAGATGCTCATATCGTTGAAATTCCTTACTTGCAGAATGTGTGCAAACTTCTGCAAATTTGTGCTGCAAATATTTTGCATAACTTATATAATATAATGGCGAATAATTGGCAAACAGAGATATAGTATCCTGCAAATACTATTATACTGCATGGGCTGTTACTAAAAATAGAAAATGGCATGGGTACCATAACTTAAGTTTGGATGGAGGTTACGTGCTGAAATTTTGTGTGTTTAATTACATGCAGACCTAATTTGTGATTGTAAAAATATTTAAATTAAATTAATAACTAAAATGTTGAAAACTGAGGTTTTTGGGATCGCTGGTGTGTTTTGTGATTTAATTATAGTTATTATTATTGCATGTATTATGAATTCCAAAACTTTAATAATTATTGTAATTGCCTGCAGACCACTTGTCTGACAGAAAAAAAAATATTTGTGTATAAATGTGCCTGACAAATAGACGAATCTGGCATCATCTAGGGATGTCCATTTCTAGGTGGTCATTTTAATACCGTTAGCAGAACTTTAAATTGTAACCTATGATGATCTGTCAGGGTTATCAACTCGAAATTTAAGATTAAAGGTGATCCACTCGAAATTCGACATTGCCCCTTACAGATAGCCCTTGGATAACGCTAAGTCGTTGTGCTAACAGTGAATTTACTTTCTGCTATTCAATCATATTTCATTTGAATGAGGCGTTATTGTTTGCGCAGTTGGATATTGCATATGTAAATAGAACCCATCCATTTAATCCTTAGAGATGTGCAGTGTTTGGAAAACAAGCTATTGATTGTTATAAATGGGTCAGTAGGGTTTACGTGCTATAAAGAAAATGATTGTGTGCCCTTTTCTAAGGCTCAAAAAAGGTTTCTCATATTAAGCAGGTTAAAAAAAGTCCTAGATATGGAATGATATGAGCAACTTTGGAAAAAAAAATGCGAATTATTTAACCAATTTATGCCTAGCGTCTACAAAAAAAGGCCTAGGCAAACAGCGTAGACCAGATGAGACGCCGCATAATGCGGCGTCCCATCAGGGTCTACGCTGCTTGCTTAAAGGAATTTCTGTGAAAAATATTCTAAAAATAGAAATAAGTATACCAGACATCTCTTATTTTCGAAATAAATTGATCCAATTTAGAAGGATGGGAGAGTCCACTAGGCATAAATGGATTAAACTAATGGTATGATGTATAGCTCGCCAATATTAACATGGCACTGACCTTTATGCATTAATGTCTTAAAAAACTGTTACGCTGAAAGCATAATTTTCCGTACTGGAAGCAATTCAAATTGATTGAAGCTAATACCAGACACTAAGTATTCTGTTATGAAGTTCCTGTTGCAAAATGTGGGCGAACAAAACCAAATTCAAATAAAATAAAAAATCCATGAGTAAAATTTATGTTTATCTAGTTCACAAGTGCTAGGTCAATTATTTTGTATATAAAATGAACACAAAGTTTATTTTTCTTTTCCAAATATTTTGCAAAATTTCAATAATTAATGGTCTTATTTATTGTCTTCTTAAAGGCTGCAACACTTAGTTAATTATTGCAATCGTTTTAATAAGCTCTTCATTGTGGTATATATAGTAATAATTTAGAACCTTAAATCTTTTACTATTTTATGACATTACTTTAAGTGACATATGAGATAAAAATGTTTAAGAAGTTCAAACTGTCTTCAATAAGTTGGGTGACCTTTTGTTGACAGGACAAACATATTAATAATCAGTTGACAATTTTATGAGTGTTTTACATTCAATAACACCTCATTGTCAATTTGCTGCTTAAAATACCAATGTTGTACATTATGTGAAGATTGAATCTTTTAGAGACATCACTGGTACATATATCGCAAATTATTATATCTTTATTATACATGTGTCAAATCTCGAATACTGTTATTGATAGAAAAAGTATTTTATGTTTTTATAAAATTGTGGAATATAAGACATATTGAATGTTTTAAATTCAAACTTTGACTTTGGTATTTAACAGGACAACTGTGGCATTGCATGATTCTGAATTAATGGTCAAATTTTGATAATATTTTGTATGAAATAGTACCTGAAATGCTTTCAGAAAGCTTTTGTAGTAAAATTGATTTTGTTGATGGTTATCATAATTTCACCTTTTTTTTCAAAATATTTTAGAGATCCAATTATGTTTAGTGTTTTGTAGATATGCATAATGTTATCTCAAAATCATCAAGTTAAAGTTTGGTTTTGTTCACCAAAAAGTTCAAATTTTCAAATACTGTAACCTTTTTTGCCTAAAGCAGTTAACTGTTATTGCTTTTTAATTTAAATGTTGTTTTTTTCTTTTATTTAAATATAGGTGTCAAAATGGGTGTATAATTATGTGTTTTTATCAGCTCTGGTGGTCAAAGTATAGGTCAAACAAAGTGATCTACGGTATATTGTGAGTGACCTATCTTTTGTGCTCCAAATGACTGTAGGCATCTTGAACACGGCTATTAGTCATTGGTGCCCAACCTCTTTTTTGAGATATATTAATTAAGACAATTATACTTCCTAGGGGGCACAAAGAACCGGAAGTTTCGAAGAAAACAATGTAGAAAGAAGGTTTTATGTGGGTTTTTTTATTATCATATATATTGCCTTAGTATAAATATGCGCCAATGTAGTGTAATTAATTGAAAATGAGCTCATACAAAAATGTACAGAAAAAGAAAAGATAACACATTTGGAAACGTGAGGAAATTTATTAGTTGTGACATAGTCGAAGTGTTTAAAGGCAAATCAATAATTTTGCCTGGTGAAGAGCAATTTTACACACAATTAAATCACTAACCACATCAAAAATTCTTTTCAATATATGCAAGTTGCATGCATTAGATGAGGATTGGCTTCTGGTCGATCTGCTAGATATTTTTGCATATTTTCCAAAAGAGGTTGAGGCAATTCCAAAATGGTGGATCTAAGACCTGGAGGTGACGCCAATGCCTGATATATTATTTGAAAGTCCTATCAAAATATTATCATCTCATGATTTTAATTTGGTAAATAATGTTCCTTTTTCATATCATTATTAATTCTTCAATGTCAATACTTAATCCCAAATCTATACATATCTGTATAATGCACATGTTCTATTAAACACATTGTTATTTTATGTTTCTGTATATTTGTTGATTTGTTAATTTTCACTTAATAGCAATACATTGACACATTTTAAAATAAGGGGACATGTTGACATAAACATATAAAACCTACTCACGGGTGAGTGCTCTAGATTTCTCAATTGTTTATGAAAGACTTCCGTTTTTTTTAAGTGTCACCTCGGAGGTATTAATGGTTTGTTTATTAATGCATCTCCAAAAAGAGGTGGCGCCAGAGATTACCGGCAGTGTTTAAGGCCCTGGTATACAAATTACAATTCACTGTACATATTAAAAGAGCAGTAAAATGTAAGCCTAGGCAATTTGACAACATAAATATGGGAGGTGAAATTTTCCAGCTTCATGGGCCATTAGACAAGAAGTAAAGGTACTCATTATTATGATAGTAATGGTAGTCAAAGTACCAACCATCCCCTTTGGCAAATCGTTTCACTATTGAAAATTGTCGAAACATTGATGCTGGTTGATCAAAATACTGTATCAAAAAGTATCACTATTTTGACTAGTTTTTGTATCAGGAATCTTTCTTCCATAATGACACGAAAATGTGATAATTATATATACAGTGGAATGGTCCATGTGTCATNCACAGGAAGTTGAAACGGAAGGCACATGGTTTATGTTATATTTGGAAATGTAAGTCTTTAATAAATTACCGGCTAAACTGATCAGCCATTGGTTCCATTTCAAGTTCTTTGGCACTGTAAGTGTAACCATTTCAGGGAAACCACTGATTAGTAAATGATTCTTGAACTGAAAATGAGACTATTCATGATCTTTTCAATACATGAATTATTCATGAACATATAGTGCAAAGTTGTATTATGAAATTTAAAGAGTATTATCAAACCACTTGTATCTCAGTTAGTGTTATATTCAAATTATTGTTATATGTTGCTTTCAATATGTTAAGTGCTAATACAAGACTTGTTTCTTCTACCCTGACCTGTTTGTTGAGCTTTGGTAACACTTATGATAACCTTTGTAAGACCTCAGTTCATGAACTCGTGAAGAATTATGGTTCATGAACTATTCACTGACAGTCCGTGAACAGAAAATGAGCAATTGACAAATAGAAGAAAAGTGTTCATGAACTGTTCATGAACAGCAAAACCCTGATTTTTTTTTAAAGAATTTTGTTGTTCATGAATAGTTAATGAACACTTCATGCCATTATGGTTCATGAATAGTTCATGAACACTTCATGCCATTATGGTTCAAGAATAGTTCATGAACACTTCATGCCATTAGGTTTCAAGAATAGTTCATGAACATTTCATGCCATTAGGTTTCAAGAATATTTCATGAACACTTCATGCCATTAGTGTTCATGAACAGTTCATGACCTAAAATTCCAAGAACATTTCACAGACGTGGCCCATTTTCTGTTCACTGACTATTCGTGAACTTAATTCATGAACTTGGTTTGTGAACAATTCATGATCATTTCACAAATTATTCATGAACTGCAGAACAACATTTCGCAGGGGAGGCAATCATATATAATGACTGACTAATCATTGTATTTTTTCCACAGTGTGACAAGTATATAATCATGATGTTAAAATATAGATAATCAAATATGTGAACTGAGCATGAGCAACTCGAAATGTTGATCATGGGTACAGGTGATTACAAACAGTTAATGAAGCATCATTATTGACCATGTACATTTTTTGTATTACATTAATTTAATCTTTTGAACATTATCTGAACATTTTTTAGGGAGAACACAACACAAAGATATGGATAACCTACTCTAAAACTCCCTGTTTTAAGAATAGAACTGATACTGGTATTTTTTTCATTAGACAGAAAGCTCATTATGGGATCATGCTCTAGTTTGCCAAAGATCATCCCAACCCTGGGAGAAACCTCCAGCATGGGTGGAATGTTGGCAATCAGTCTTTGTAGGTTGAATGAACACTGAACAGTGTTAGAACAAGTGAACCATTGAAATCCCTGCACATAGGTTGACCTGAGTTGTCTGTGGGTGTTAAGCCTTGAAATAGTTTGCATTGTGGAAGGCTTTATTATATAGAGATTTTGTCATTAGTTGTGGACTACCTGCCAACAATTTGTTCTGATTATAACACTTTATGAAATGGGGTGTTTGCTAGATGCTGCCTAGGATTGTGTATGATTGTTCAGATTGTGTACACCTTTGGAAAGAATAGGGATAATTTTTTTACTTCGAGTCCATATAAACCTTTATACTAACTGCGCAGATCATTGTGTGGACACTAGTCAAAGATCAATTTCACATTTTTCCTTGCTTCAAAATAGTTTAAGTGGACAGTAATGTAAAGAAAGAATTGGTTTAATGTTCACATTACTGTGACAACTCAGGGCCCTCAATCTATGAAATCTGTGGCCGAAATTCGGCGGCAGTCCCCCACCTGAAAAGTATAGTTATTCCCCTTTTGGGGGAAAAATTCCCCCTGATTTTTTTTATTTTTTTATTTATTTATTTATAGAAAGATGTGTCTCATTATTATTATATCTTGATTCTATTTCAATTTAATCTTGTCAAACATACTAAATGATGAAAAAAGCAATGAATAAAGTGCAAACATGTACAAATGTAATAATGAGAGAGTAAGTAAAAAAATCCCCCAAAAAGGGAAACTTCGCGAAAATTCCCCCTCATGAGGGTAGCAACCCGCTTCCCCTAAAATGGATTGAGGGCCCTGCAACTAGTTCAAATAGCATACATGTACATCTCTATGACATTTACCGGTACATGTATTTCTGAATGAATGCATCAATGAATATTGAATAAATATAAATTAATTATTTCTAGTTGAAGTTTCAAGACTTCCTTTTTTATGACTATATATGAATGTTGCATCATCAATAATTATGCGATGTTCAAATAAACATCTATAGTACCGTGAATGCCATTCAATTGCTCCCCAGTAAAGTTAAGGAAGCTAAGAATAAAAAAATGACCTTAACCTAGCAACTGGGGTTCAAATGTTTGGCTGTGGGTCACTTTTGTTTGCAATACTTTATCCTGTGACCACAGAAACTTTGCATGGGCTTCAAAAAAGGTGGCAATCAGAGATTTATTGCCGTCCCAATCAATTGTGTTCAGGTCCAGCCATTTATATCAGCTGCCCAAGTCGCCTTAGATTTTTATCCAATGAAATTTTCACTAATGGAAGGCTGAACTAACAATGAATGTGCCATAAAATAATACTTAGTTCTAGAGATCAATTTATGCACTGCTGTAAAACAGCAATAAATAATAATTTGGCGGTTTAAACTGATACCAGTGGTTCAGTGGACATGCCTAGGTCAAATGGTATCAGCTACAGTGGTCTGTATCCTTTTAGTGGGGGATTGGAGAGACATAAAAGTAATTGAAATGTGCAGATCAGTTTAATTTAGCTACAACATAAAAGTGCAATATAAATGGCTACAATATCCAGAGTTGCAGGATTACAATAATTATAAATGCATGTCCATTTGGTTTTAATGTTACCAGTACTTAGCATGTGATATTAAAGAAAACTTATTTTATTAGTTGTTCGCTTGTGAAAAACTAATGTAGTCAAAATAAATTGCCCTATGGGAGAACTTGGTTTAAAACATGTGCGTACAGTATCATCCCAGATTAGCCTGTGCACATTCTTATCTGCGATAACACTTTCTGCTTTTATGGAATTTTTTCATTAAAAGGATGTTTCTTTATATTGGAAAATCCGATCTAGGTGGAAAATGCCATCCCAGATTTGCTTGTGTGGACTGCACAGGCTAATCTGGGACAAATTCATTATAAGATGCATTAAGCTGGGTTTTTTTAAAGACCGGCTCATAAAAAACATAATGGTAAAAAGCAAAATTAATAAGATGTATAATAAATTAAGCATTCCTATAATATTATCATGTTGTTCATATCCCTAAAACTCAGATGTGGCCTGACTTAATTAAAAAAAAAAAAAAAATNTGACAATTTACGCACAAGCATTATGCCCAGTTTTCTCAGAACACGACACATATATCCTTGCCTGTCATTGTACATAATATCTCCCATCCGTTCTTTGCCTTGTTATTTTTTATCCCACTGAACCTCTGACAGCGAGGGCGGACAGTTCATTGATACTTTTGGTCATTGCTCCCTTACCCGCCTTTGTAACACAATATTCGCCGCAATGAAATGTATACAACAACAATGAACAGTGCCTCATTTTGGTGAATGTTTCAGGTTTTAATTGGATACTGTGACGCCAGTTGACAGGTTGCTCACCAACTTTAGAGTGTTTGACTCTGGCACTTACTAGGACATCAGCCTGGTATCACAGTGCACTGTTTTCACGCCAAAGTGGGCAGTTAAATGGAATAGCTACTTGTGTCAATTACTTGTCAATTGAAATCCAAGTAGTTAAGGTCGTTTCCCTAGATGATGACATCAGAATGTATCAGATTGCAATTATATGTTACCACACATACTGGTATGTTGTAGATTTTGTTTAGTAAAAAAGGTCATTTCCCCTAATGTTTCCATTTATTATGGAGTTTAGGCCTGTGAAATCTTAAGCAACTGGAGCCTTTAGTTGCTATTTTAAACTAGTTTTACGTTTACATGATAAAGATGCATTTAAAATTGACCAAGATACATTGAAACATGATCAAGGTAATTTATAATTGTTTTGGAATGGTTTATCTTAATCTTACTAAGTGACAAAGCTAGGACATTCAATTGAAATTATAGCTGTAATGGGCACCCAAAATATCCTTACAAAAATCGGAATCATTTCAAGATTTCCACCCAGGCAAATATGATTGTCATTCATCATATAACTACCATGACAGTTCATAGTCATATACCAGCGTAGGCCATGTAAAATGGCAACATGGTTTTTAATTGCCAACTTACTTTGAAACGAAAATGTCTTTGTTTTCAGCATTTATATTTTCATACATAAAAATAATGGCTTAGTTATTTTCCCTTATTACAGCTTGTCCTAATTAACTCTTCACAGGACCATCACGTACATGTATATGCAAAAAAAGGGTAATCAAAGAGTTTATTTCAAGTAATTGGCTACTCTTTTGAAGAGGATAAATTATGTGCAGAAAGGACGACAGACAACATTAATTTTATTTAGTATTAAATTGATTCAATTGCACTGTACATGCTGTGATTGAAGACTTAGGGAAAGCCGCAGTTTTGCCAACAATAAAATATCTCATGCAGACAAAATAATTAAATTTTCTATTGTGAAATTCAACAAAATTAGAAAAGTAAATATGTGATACATGATATAACATTAAAAATCTTTTCTCTACATAAAAGCTTTAACAAAAGATTCAATTAAGCATGTTTGTTTAAGTACCACTGTGGATTTCTTAATTACCCATAATTAGCACAACACTGCTTTATTGTCACTGAAACTAGATCTCGTCCAAGGACCCCCTGCTTTTAACTGATAAGCCATCAAAAGAAGTGCGGAGGTCTTATTTGTAAATCCTGTTGCTTCAATGAGCAAAAAAACGTGGTGTATTGCAGTGATAATAGATAGCTGTTCTTTTGCAAAAGCTTGTTAGGCCTTTTTAGGTCACCGTTCATTCATAAAAATGTTTTTTGGTGGATTGATCAATCTTTCAATCTAACAGTTTAATATATCGATTAAGGTTTATTCAGTACCGATAAGGCATGCCTCAATCGTACAATTAGAATCAGGGTCACATGGGTCGGGCCTGAGAAGAGAGAAACAGCTTATTCACATTGTTTAATATAGCGAGTGTTTAAATTATGAATATTAAATGTGAGTTGTAATTCATTTCTTGATGAACAGTGAAACTTTATCGCATCCACAGAAAAAAATGTAAGCAAACATAGATTAAGTCTTGACTGACAAAAAAAATCAGACAAAAAAGTAGGAACATTAATAGCAGGTCTTTAAATAAGGTCTGTTATTTTATTACTATGTACAATGCACAAAACTTAAGCATGAAATCTCAGTCAAGAACGATAAGCAGCCACAGCACTCAGGAATTGTGGCGTGATGTCCCTTGGATCATCTGAAATGTTGACTGTTTCCACTCTGTTAGTCCATCATATTGCATCAGAAATTCACTAATGTCTCAATTTTAAACATTTCTCTTATGATCAAAGAGGTTTATTGAAAAATTGGGCCTGTTCCCTTGGTATGATGATTGTGTACTGTTACATGAATATTCACATATAGAACAAAAGAATTGAGGTTACTCAGTTTTAGTAACAATGAATAACTTCAGGGATTAAGGTCAGTTTTATAAACGCTCTTAGTGCATGTGCAAATTAGCTGGTTACACAGTTAATACCGAGTCCCAAAGAACGTTTACTTTTTTTTTACAAAAGCTCATTATTAAATGCAAAATGGCAATCTGACATAAAACTGTTATTCCACACTTGTCTACTTACAGCCAACGACTGCATCATGGGAGATTGGGAAGACTGGTCTGAGTGCTCAAATTCCTGTGGCCTCGGGCGTAAAACACGTAAACGTGCCATCATTCGGCCAGCTTCCTTCGGTGGCAAACCCTGCCCAACTGCGACGAAGGAAAAACAATCATGCCATGGTGACCACGAATGTCTACAGCAGAGTGTCGAGTATTCCAGGGAGGAAATCAAAGGTAATTTGTGAGGTTTTCTGAATTACTTTAGCGTTTTGTATTACAGGGAAGAAATCTGAGGTAATTTGTATGGCTGCAACAATATGGCGAAACCCGCATTGCAATATATTGCCTGACTGCAAACCTTTTTTGCAATATATTGCCTGACTGCAAACCTTTATTGAAATATATTTCCTGACTGCAAATCTTTATTGCAAAATATTGCCCGACTGCAACCTTTATTGCAATATATTGCCCGATTAACTGCAAACCTTTATTGCAATATACACAATTGTATTGCCAGACTGCAAACTTTTATTGCAATGTATTGCCAGACTGCAAACCTTTATTGCAATACCGAAGAATAATTAAATCCACCCACCCCCATGTATAACACGCACCCCCTTTTTTTTATTCCAAAAATTAACAAACTAGCAAATCAGACCAAAAATGGCCGCCATTTTACTATTGCGCAATCAAAAAATCCGGGTCATTAGAAAGCTTAATTTTTTCTTCAAAAGAGGAAGCGTCATTATAATTAGGAGCATGGGTTGCATAGCACTTTTTTGTTCTGACAATTTTTTAATTTTCTAGCAACAAATAAACAGTCCTCATGCATTTTATGAAAAGCATGCGAAAATAAGAATTCATGTTCATCATGTCATTCTTCAACGGGGAAAGACGGGGCTTTATATTTGAATGCTGTAAAAAAAACTTTCTAGTGCAGTTATTTTATAAAGTGCAAACTTTTAGGCAAAATTAATAAAAAACAGGACTGGTCGTTTATGCTGCGTCTGCAGGGCTACAGTCGTTAAGATATGTCAGTATTGACTTAAAACTGTTCATCTATTATGTTGGACAAGTGGGGTTATTGTTTGTCCCACTTTTCTTCCCCAACATTCAAAGTAATTGTTGAGAAATATTTTCGGTGATTTATTTACACTGACTTTTGTTACTAACAAGCTCTTTACAAACGCATACTAGTACTTAGTAAAATATTCATACCTAGATGCATTAGTTCATTTTTTATGCAATACAAATTCATCAGGTTTTGAATGACACTTTATTCAAAACTATGAACTACGTTATTAAATTTAAAGAAGAAATCTTTACATGAATCATATTACGCAGATAACCATTTGTCAGCTTTTTGAGGTGATGTAAGAATCTAGGTGTGGGGTGGGGACTTGGTGGTCCAAAAACATGCAATTTATTCTTAGTGCAGACTCATTGAAAGCGCTCTAACTGTGACATTAGTTAATGATCTCTTATGATCACTGTAATGAAAACGTCAAAATTGCTATCAAAGTGTTAAAGCAGTGCTTCCGATGGCTTTATTGTAATTTCATGATCTACTGGTTTCGGTGAAATGAAAGAATTTACTTTAGTTTTGGGGTCTGACTAAACCGCAGACGTGTGATCTTGTTACCATTCTGTCTTTAATGTCCCGGCTGAAAAATAGCAAAGTGACAGGTAAATGTACAGGTGTTAAGAGACAACAATAAAATGGATGTGGCGGCATAAATCAAGCGGCGCACTTTTGTGAATGACAGATTGGGGTTATTGACAAAAGATTGCCTGACAAAAAAGTAAGAAAATGTGTGTCATTTATTTTGGAAATTGAATGTTTTATTTGGTACCCATGTCTAACGTGGCATTGAATTCAATGTATCAAGTCTTGTTTAATTGCTCGACTCAATGCCAGACATATAAATTAAACAGATTACATATATAATGTTTGACAGCTTAATTTCCAAAACCTCGGAAGATCCAAGTAAATTTTGCATCCATGTGAAACATGT
The DNA here is from genome assembly GCA_007657795.1 of Dreissena rostriformis. Taxonomy (NCBI): domain Eukaryota; kingdom Metazoa; phylum Mollusca; class Bivalvia; order Myida; family Dreissenidae; genus Dreissena; species Dreissena rostriformis. The sequence goes on along the minus strand of VMBQ01000957.1, from coordinate 105,439 downwards.
TTTATGGAAAAAGATATTATTCAGTAAATTATCTATCAAAAGGTTGATAACCGTTGTGTTGATGTAACTGGAAGCTAATAGGTGAAAGTTTGTCATAAAGTCCCTCAAGATAGATAACCTTTGTGTTGATGAAATTGGAAGCTAAACGGTGGTATTTGTCATAAAGTTCCTTACCTTTGTGTTGATGTAACTGGAAGCAAATAGGTGGTATTTGTCATAAAGTCCCTCAAGATAGATAACAGTCCTTTGTGTTTATGTAATTGGAAGCTAATAGGTGGTATTTGTCATAAAGTCCCTTAGGGTACAGTACAGTCCACGCGTTTTCCCCAATTTCTCTTGCTACTCCGCGGGCAGTATCTCCGAGGGAGATGAAGGAAACCTGAATGGCCGTAATTACTGGGTCTAAGCTTTGACACGAAAAATAAATCTATCTTGGATTTTCCGAGAAAGGCCGATTTACCAACTTTTTGTACAGTTACTTATAATGGCGTCCGCGTGTTTACGAAATTCGAAACACATTTATCTTAAATAATGGTGTCTTGTTTGATTATTACTGGATTTTATTTTTATTTTATTTTTTTAGCATGCCCGTCCAGTAGCACACTGCTAACGCGGTGTTGCGCGCGGGTCCCTGATAAGAACAGAAATTTTCTGCATTTACCGACTAGGCTAAAGTAATACACGCCGCGGGTATTAGCGAACACGGCGGAACGCCGAGCGTTTTAGGGAGTTCACCTCGCTTTCAAACTCCGCGTAAACACTCGCTAGCAGGAAAAAAAAACACTGAGTTTTTTGGGGAAAACGCATGGACTGCACTTTAGATAACCTTTGTATTGATGTAACTGGAAGCTAATACCGGTAGTTGGTATTTAATATAAAGTCCCTGAAGTCCCTACATGCAATGAAGGCAATATATTTTCAAAGAATGCTTAAAAAAATACTATAGTATCAAAACAATTGTTTTAAACTAGGAGTTCAACAATAAAGCTAACCTTTACATGCATGTTCAGTACATTGCTTCCTAAAATTCCCGAATGAAAGTTTCCTAATTTAATTCCCCATTCCCAAAAGTTTGTTTGTTTCTTTGGTCCCAAATTTTCATAAGTTGGCGTAATGCATGCAAGTCAATTAAATAAAACTGTACTGTGATATGATATAGCGTTTGAGTGTACCGCACTATGCTGATTTACTGGTATATATTCCTAATGCCCCTCTATGATAAACATAATCAATTCATACAGGGGTAGATCAAAGACTGCGTTGGAGATAAATTGCTGCATGTTTGAAAAAACAAAACACCTTTCCCGATGATAATTGATTATATTTCCGGTTAAAAAAAAAACATCATAATAATCTACATAGACACCAAGATTTATTTCTTTTACAAAATCCAACTATTTTTTTTTTTAATTTGCTGAGTCAACACAAAGCATGACAGATTACTAGTGGGACTTGAACTAGTTAACTTTTTGGGATAAATTTCCTACATGATAATTCTTCCTGGCAAAAACACACCCACTGATTGACTGTAGAGGTAGAACAAGCGCAGATTTAATATTTGAGTACCTCTTTATGATCTTGCTTTTAAATCATAAATTTCAATGATTGTTAGCATAGCAGGTCGGATTTATGGACATATTGTAGCCCCAGTCATTTAATACCGGTACACTCATTAATCATGATGTATACTGGGTTTATTGACAGTATATATGTGTTTTATGTCAGATATTTCGAACTGAATTTGACTTGCTGCCCACTTGAACTTGTTTTAGAATGTATTTTTGGAGTTTAACAGGGCAGGTTAGATAAATAGTGTACTCCTCCTTCATATAGGCTGAGAATTTAGGTTTGAATATGCTCTGTTTGATAGCCATTTAGAAATATTTACAAAAAACATGAACATGTACAGTGATGTTCTTAACTTCTTTGCTTTATATTTTAAAGCCTGTGCATTTTGGATTGTGAAAAATAGCGTGATAAACCATGAAATAGGGGAAAATGAAACTTAATGAAACCTAATTGAAATTGATGTTTTAAATGAGCCACGTTTTGAGAAAACTGGGTTTAATGCATATGTGTATTGTGTAATACCAGATTAGCCTCTGCAGTCTACACAGGCTTATTAAAACCCAGTGTTGTCCAAAAGTTTTGCAGACTGCGCAGGTCAATTGGGATTACACTTCATGCACATGCATTAAGAACACAGCTCATGTAACTAAATTATTGTACTCAAGAAACCCACCACAGAAAGATATTTTATCTAAAATCTGTAGATCAGAAAAATTAAGCTTGCAGGAATAAGATAAGAATGAATTAGTGATTTGTAGCCTAAAGGCTTTCCTGGATTTCACAAAAACTAAGCCCGCCTGTTGGTTTGCAACCTCTGTGGAGTTTTTTATGTGGCCTTTTGATATGATTTTCCAGAAGACATGTGATTGCTAACTATTAAATTGCTAATTTGTTTTATAGAGCATGTGAGTGTCTGGCATAGATTCTAAAAAAGATAACTGCAAATTTTCTCTGCTATTAAATAACCGATTAATTTTCAATCATACAAATCATGAGATGTTGAAGATTCTTTGCTCTTGGCCCCAACAAAATGAAGTTTTAGGCGCTGAAGGAACCCATTTATGCCCAGTGGACTCTCCCATCCTTCTAAATTGGATCAATTTATTTCCAAAATTAGGGATGTCTAATATATTTATTTCTATATTTAGAATACATCTTACAGAAAAATTTCTTTAAGCAAACAGCGCAGACCCTGATGAGATGAGCCGCATCATGCGGCGTCTCATCTGGGTCTACGCTGTTTGCCAAGGCCTTTTTTCTAGACGATAGGCATAAATGGGTTAAGAACCTCAGCCTTTGATAACATACATTGTGACTTTTGTTACAAGCCTATAAAAAGATTAGTGTTCTCAGATTTTCATGATAAAAAAATGTCAAAAAATATCATTATAAACAAACAAAAAAAAATAACATTTTATAGTCTTAAATTATTATATTTTATAGTCTTAAATTATTATATTAGCAAACTAGTTAAATGATAATTTCCGCAGGATTTTAACCTGGGACTTCTGAAACACAATCAAGTGCGTTACCACTGCCCCATTCAGGATTTAGATGATAATGTGGTGTTTATCCAAATACACATTAAGTGAAATTTCAGCTGCACCAGCTGCAGGAGGGAAGCCTCATGTATGATGCTGTCTTTTATTCATGGCAAGAAATCAATTAGGATCAAAACAAATCAATGTTTTAGAATATGTAACTAACAGCAATTATAAGTGGTGCGTTCTTTCTTTATTGTAGCAGTTTTGTATGGTAGTTTTGTTCCTGACTCAGGTACTCTTAGATTGATCCAAGCTGGTATTAGACCACGGTTGAAACATGTTTCCAAGATACATTGCCTATATACAACATACATGTTTGTAAGGAAGCAGACATCATAATGCTTGCAATGCTAATGAGTAACAGGTGGTATGGTGGGCCATAAGGAGGTGTGTTATGTTTCTAGTCTATCTCGGGTCAGGATACCAGTACATTTACTTCCTTTAAATATGGGTGTTAACTGCTCCTGGGTACAGTGTTTACAATGCAGGAGATATAGCCAGATGTCTGAACCTATAGATGTGGAAAGTTTCAGGGCTTCCAACACATGCTTTGATATTAAATGTGATGAATCGTAGAAAAAAAATCATGAGATGGCAGGAATACTTTTGTCATGGATTTATTGCAAACATGCATGTAAACAGTCTTTTTATTGCAGCCTTCTGGATAATGTTCTGATCATAACAATGTGGAACTTTCAGCATACCACTACTACTCACTTGGCTTCACAAGTTTATTATGTGCCTTTATGCATGGTTTGACCATTTCACATGCAATGTTATAATTGCATGTTTAAAACTATATGATACAACTACACATTTTAGAGTAGATCTTTGTAATTATTTTGTTGAAAATACAAATTGAGATGAAAGAATTCGCCACAAGAAAAGAGTTGTAGTACAACATCATGCTAAAATGGAACACCAAACAAAATATTTGCTTAGTATAATAATTGTGTTCTTTCTCAATAATAACAGAGCTCATTTAGGGATTAAAAATTATCGCCCCAGAACAGAAAAAGAATTCAGTATTGTATGCATTTAAGAGGCCATGTGGCTTGCATACTATTTTTACTGCAGCAGAATCAAGTGTATATATTTAAAAAATGTGAATTTGAGTGTGACTTTCCCAACAGGTGAAAAACTGCATGGATTACTGTGATTTACGGCAGTGTTAAAGCATGATTTTTATATTATATTCATAATCTAATGTGCCATTAGCCTGATATCCCGGTCTTTGGAATGTAGAACAATTGACCCACATCAAGATCCAAGTGTTTTTCATCTCCTGAGAGGATGCTGGCAAACAGTGCCCTCCTTTAGCTCATCTGGAAAACAAATAATGTTGGACTCATTTATTGGTAGATAAACTATAAGCAGCTGTTATTTTAATGTCACGTGGTACTGATGCTTATAAATATATCAAGGAAGCTCTTGATATAAGAAGTATGATTCTATATAATACTGTTCAATAAATTTCATTATGGCCTTGATAGCTAATTAGTATTTAGTATGAAGACAATGTACTTGTGTATAAGTCTGAATAAACTGTCTGTCTGTCTGTCTGTCTGTCTGTCTGTCTGTCTGTCCGTCTGTCCGTCCGTCCGTCCGTCCGTCCGTCTGTCTGTCTGTCTCATAAAAGTGTAGCCATTTTGAATATTTCCAATGACTTTAAATCAATTGTAAGTGTGGTGCAGGAATTTTGTTCTAAATTGTTACATCTACTTCATGGCTTTAAATATCTATTTTCACCCAGCTTGTATGTCTGAAACTTAATCGACCAATTTGTTATAAATTGTTCCAAACCTTCAGGTGTTGCATTATGTCAATATTTTCAATATTTTTAGGAAGAAGACATGAGCGTAGTCGACAACCGAAAATGCGTCAAGGTAGTCTAATGACAATCAATATCTCGCTGTACACATAGCGCTATTATGTATTAGTTTTGTACCATTCCTAAAAATCAATCAGATTCTGTTACTCAATTTAAAAAAAAATGAATGTATAAATTCATTACATTTGTCAATATTGTAAAAAGATCAATTTACTGAGTGTTATTTTCAGTTTAAAATAAACGAGTCGTTTATTTAATATACTTTTTTTGCTTTCAAGAAATTTCAATTTTATTTGTATAAATGATTTATTCTTCTGTCAATTTGCTGTCAATTTTTACAAAGGAAAATGAATATTACAAAATGAACACCAATTTATCCATTAATAAATGATCCGGTTTAACCTTGTTGTTATCTTACTTAAATCTTGTAATGTAATTTGTTAAGATTTAGCTGATATACAGAATTGCTTTAAGATCATTTTAAATAATGTATCACAGTATAAAGAATAAAGAATTAATGTCATAGTTAATACCCAAAGCTGATACATAATTGATGACCTACGATAATTGGAAACAAATTACTTGCCACTCGCCTTGTAGGGTTAATTCTATAATAACGTGTTGAAGCAAAACATAAATAATAATTCTAATATCAGTCAATATCTAATATCATGTAAAATGTTTGCACCAATTCTAACATGCACTCTGTAATCATATGACAAGTAGATCATTTAGTAGGAATTATTATTTGACAATTACATGCTGAACAAATATGAAGAGATCATTAATAAATAGTTTTAGATGAATTTGTTTAGGTATACATCATACAAAAAAAATTACTTTGCCCTCTTTGTAAAATGATTGAATGAAGTGTTCTGGTATCTATATTGGTTGAGTTATGTTGCTGCTGCTGCTGCTGCAGATGATGATGAGGACTATGATGATTATGATGATGATGTCTTCTTACAATGTGTCATTTCTAAAAACACTGTTACATTGTTTTAATAGATCATTGAAGATAATAATCATATATTCCTCACATGAATTTACCGTTTGGATTGACTAGTAATCAGATAAAAAAAGTACTGCCTGTCTGAGTATCAAAGCTTCCCAAAACGTTATCTGTTCAAACAGCAGTCTTGTATTTCTAATGGACAGACACAATAGCCAATTAATTATTTTACCATTAGGAAAGAACAAAGCTAGAAGATCGTGACCTTTGCCTGTTAATAGCTCGGCCACAGAAATCAACAAAGGCATCGACGTGTTTGAAATACTATGAAACTGTTATCAGTTATCCACAATCTCTTAATTATGGTTGATTAAAGCATAATTGTGTCATTGTAACTTGTAAAACATATTAACACTATGTTATTATCATTAATTGACTAGACTCGAGCCATGTAAAATGTCAAAGCTTGTAGAACTGGAAAGGGTTGTTTAAAAAGTTCAGTGCACTGCTTCCCATATTTAATGAAGTTATGGCAGAATTTGCATGCCCCTTCTTCGAAGAAGAGGGGGTATATCGTTTTTGGCCTGTCTGTCATTGTATGACAGTGTCTGTCCAAAACCTAAACCTTGGTCATAACTTTTGCAATATTGAAGATAGCAATTTGATATTTGGCATACATGTGTATCTCATGGAGCTGCACATTTTGAGTGGTGAAAGGTCAAGGTCATCCTTCAAGGTCAAAGGTCAAATATATGGGTCAAAATCGCTCAAAAGAGGGCTTAGTGTTTGACAAACACATCACTTGTTCTGCTTGAAGTGATGAGTTGATAATTGATTGTGTTTGTCAGTACATAATCACAAAAGTCATGAATTAGAAATTAATTGATTAGAGTCTGATTTGAAAATCGTTGGTGCATGTTTTCTTTCTTATAATAATGTAGTCTTTGTCGATACTGTTAGAAAAAAATGATGGCTAGTATTATTACTTTATATGCTGCATGCATGTCTTTTTTTGCTTTGACCTTATGTGTTCAAGCTTATATTTTAACTTTATGATTTGTAACTAGGCATCTAGGTCAAATTAAAGAAAAAAGCTTGTTAACACTCTAGAAGTTACATTTAGTTACATTTACACAGTACGAATTTTCTTAGCTGGTCCGCTTCAAATTTATGATCCCACTAAGAAATTTCGTAGCGGGTTAATTAAAGATATAGAGCAAATATTAATACGAAATAAATGCTTATCACTTTCTTGCTGATATGCCTGGAAAGTGAGCAGCATTTAAAATATCAATAAAAGTAATAAAGGTTATAAAACGGCGAAAAATACCTGTCTCGGCATGGACATCGCCATCTTGACTTCCTGTAGATTATCACATGATTTATTAACTCACCTTTATAATTGCACGAAATAAAAAAGGAAAATGTTATTTGTAAAATAACAAAACACAAACAAAATCTGATATGACTGAACAATTTGAACAGTAAAAATACTGACATCAGTTAGACGTTTTTACACAGCCCTTGTGGTTAAAATGAGATATACGACTGAACAATTTGAACAGTAAAAATACTGACATCAGTAAGACGTTTTTTACACAGCCCTTGTGGTTAAAATGAGATGGGTTGAATTTCAGGATCAGGCCTATGTCAATCAATGGTTTCACACCTGGGGTGGACTTAAATGATATCCTGCATGGCATGTCAGCACAGTCCTATTTATTTGATACTCCAATCCGACTTTCTAGGGATGACATAATCAGTTTTTAGTCTTGACTCAGGTGAAAAAGAGCAATTAGTTACTGGTTAATTTATTTCAGGTTAACTGTTTTGTGTAACCGTGCCCAGGTGTGAGCTGGTGTCACCCAAAGCTATAATTCAGGTGTTGCCGTTTTATTTTTTTTCAAAGACAGAAAAAAATGTCATTGTCATGTGTTGTCTTTTATGAGTTACTCTTTGAACTTTGGGTCATTAAATTTGTTTGTTCTTTGTGTCTGTACATTTTATGTTACCTGTATTGTAGGAGATTAATTGAAGCAAGATGTAACTTCTGAGTCATGGAGTTAGATAATATATTTATATATAGATAAATTATGAGCTTATAAGAAATAAAGACTCTGGCGTTTAAACAAGTTAATAAGATTTCAATGTCAACATTTTATTCTCGCAATCTTAAACCATCATATGAATATGACCAAGGAATGTTCAATAAAATTAAACAACAATCTTCAGATGGAACGGTCAATCAACTATTGCGGATGCGGACACATTTTCATGTACAATGTATTTGTTGTAGAACCAAAATTGTGTCTACAGTACAGTCCACGTGTTTTCCCCAATTTCCCTCGCTTCTCCGCGGGCAGTAATTCTGAGGGAGATTAAGAAAATCCCGCGATATGCGGCGTTTGCATGATTTGGGACTCTGCGGTGAACGATCGGCAAAAGTGATAAGCCTACGCGGCGGCCCTCGGCGTTGGCAACGCGGGGGAAACTCGGCCGTGTTTAACGAGATAACGATCAATTTAACTTTGTTTGACTTCCTGATTTTCAAATAAAATTACATTTATTACAAGTACATATATAGAAGAAGTTGTTGTTGAAAACTCGTTGATTTACAACAAACAAAACGTCGTCTTTTAACTGATACTTACCAATTAATATAATCACAGTTTGCAACATTATTTTTATTTTGATAATTTAATCCAAAAGTTTTTATGTTAGCAGGTGTTTTTTCTATTCTGAACATGAAAACAAATGACCGAGGACCCTATTAACAGTCTCGCAAAAATTTGCAATATGTGTGAATTGACAGTTTGACGTCATCAAAGAAAAACCGCTTCCTGTCTAAAGGCATGAAAAACACACCGTTCTCGCCGACAAAATTGGCTTCCTTTGTTTGGCAATCAATACGCTAAACCAATCTGGTGTTTATAACTCAATAGCAACCGTCAAAATATGTAACTGCAAGTGCTTAGCTCCGCCTTTCGAATCTTTTGCAGGGAACGGAGGTAACGATTAATTGAACATGTGTTTTACGAAAGTTTAGTCCTGAATGGCCGTAATTACTGGGTCTAAGCTTTGACACGACAAATGAATCTATCTCGAGTTTTCCGACAAAGGCCAATTTCCCATCTTTTTGTACAGTTACTAATAATGGGGTCCGCGTGTTTACGAAATACGAAACACATTCATCTTAAATAATGGTGTCTTCTTGGATTATTACTGGATTTTATTTTTTATTTTATTTTTTTGGCATGCCCAGTAGCACACTGCTAATGCGGTGTTGCTCGGTGGTCCCTGATAAAAACGGAAATTGTCTGTATTTACCAATTAGGCTAAAGTAATACACGCCGCGGGTATTAGGGAACGTGGCGGAACGCCGAGCGTTTAGGCGAGTTCACCTCGCTTTCCAACTCCGCGTAAACACTCTCTAGCAGAAAAAAACGCGGAGGGAGCGCGTTTTTTGGGGAAAACGCGTAGACTGTACTGTATATGTCTTGTATGAACGAATCTGCACAGACTAATGGAGTTTTCCCAATAGAGCACATGTCTTTTGTACATGTAGAAGTCTTCTGCTGTACAGCAGAATATTAGTTGCAATTGAATTAAAAAAAACATTTCTGGTAATACTTGTTTTGAACTTTTATTATAGTTTTTAGTTTATCAATGTTTCATCTGTTTTGAAAAAAGTAATAAGATCATACAGTCTCGCTTTAACATTGTATATTCTTCAGTGTTACTAGATATTTTAATTATTACACAGTTGTTAAAGTCTTCACTAAGTATCTCATACCATATAAGAAATAGAAAACCTCACTGATCGAGGGCCGTATGACAGAATAGTGACCAGCCTGAGGCAGCCACGAATAGTATATGGACGAAGGATGCAGAGGTCGATATACTATTCGGGGCTGCCTGGCTGGTCACTATTCTGCCATTGGGCCCGAAGTAAGGTTTTCTATTTCTTATAGTATACCGAACATTATGTAGCAAACATATGTCAATTCCAATAAACAAATTCCACCAATGTGTAACCATTTAATAACATTAAATATATATGTTAGACTGATAATTATTCAGTTTTCTTACAACGAAACTGTAACCGAAATATATTTGCAATGTGAAACTTGCACAACATTCTATCAGGCACTATTAGATGCGCGTGCATCTAGTCAGCGGAATAGTGCTCGCTGAATAGATGCGTGGGCATCTTTACCGGGCAATATTCAAATCAACGGACCTGTGTAGTTTATATACGCAAAGAAGAAACATACTTATGTGAGGTATACTATATTAAAATAATCTACATTAAAGTAATATTCATCATTAAAGGAATGTGTAAGAAGTAATTAGTTTGTAGATGTAACATAATTGCAATATATGTGGGCTGGTCTCTGGGAAAACCTGGCTTAATGCATGTGCATAAAGTATCATCCCAGATCAGCCTGTGCATGCCCTTATTTTAGCCTGTGCGGACTGCGAAGGCTAATCTTTGACGACACTTTATGCATATGCATCACGTCCAGCTAGTTTTTCCCAGAGACCTGCTCAATTATGTTACTAAACTATAATCACTTTAATACATGTATTATGCTGGACTGAATAGTTGTTAAATTAAGATATTTGCAAAGAAAATTATGTAATATATAGTAATTTATGAGTTGAGATGTAAATTAATGTTATCGAATATGCATAATGAAAATAACTATAAAAAAAATATGATTTGTGTTTAAATACGGGAAATTTTGGTTTTTGCAAAGTACAATGCTTATTTAGGTCAAGTGTAACAGAATTGAGTAACATTGTATCATTTGACATAGACAAAAGTCTATTGGACATGGAAGCTTCCACTACAAAATAAGCAGAGTATGTTGATATAAGTCTTATTGTGATAACTTAAGCAGATTATGTTGATATAAGTCTTAATGGTGATAACTTAAGCAGATTATGTTGATATAATTCTTATTTTACAACATGGCACATTTGGTCACATTTTACCTTAGACAGCCTTGCATGGTGCTTATCAATTCAAATTTGGGATAATTTTTGGAATTTTGTGCATCATACAAGTAGTTGGAATATTGTGGAACAAATTGGAGTGAATTTTGTGTATAAAGTTATTTTTTTGATAAAATAATGTATATTGGCTTCATACACTTGATGGTTGCAGTTTCTCTCATGTCAGGATGCTGTCTGACTGACTGGGATATTGAAAGTGACCCTGCAGATGATGAACATGTTGGAGAAGGTTTAAGTTTGTCTGGTTCCTGCATTTTTATTCTCGCAGTAGGATTGCAAAATTAATAGCAGTCGCACTGTCAGTCAGTCCATCTGCCTGTCCGTTTGTCAGGCATTCCGTTTCCAGAGTTTCCTAAACGTTTTTAGATTTTTATGGTGTTACCATGTCCGCTTAAGTTAAAGTCATGCAAGTTTTTCTGCCCTATTTACTGGAAAGAAAAGCTCAAATGCGCATGCTGGTCTGGGACTACTCTGACTGCATGTGACATAAGACCCATTTTGCTTGATGTGTGACTCCATTTGTTTTGAGTTCTGTAACCATTATAATTTGTCTGTTTTTAGAGGTGAGATGATAACTACCATTTCGTTTTAAGTTCTGTAAGCATTAAATGTCTTCTATTTGCAGAGGAGCAATAGCACCGTTTTATTGTCCATTCTGTAACTATGACAATGTTGTCTGTCATTTCAGAGGTGGGGTACATCATTCCTGCCAACTTCTCCATCTATCGAGTGAGCGAGGCCTACAGTCCGCAGCACGACATCAGAAAAAACCTCTTCTTCAAAAACTTTGACAACATTATTCCACGAAGAGCAGCGTAAGTATTGTTAAAAAAAAAAAATAGGTTGTTTTGAGCCAGTGTAAACAATGAGAGATAACATTTTTTTAATAATTATTAATACTATTATTACAATTTCTGTTGCCATAGATCCTTTTTTCACAAGATTTTTAGTATATTTAATAAGTTAAGGCTAATAGCTTTTTACATCTTGAACAAACCATCTCATCTATGATAGAAGAGAAATCTGTGAACATTTAAATGAAGAAGTGTGAAAATTGAGGTTCCCATTCTTAATATGTAATTAATTCAACCAAAACAAAAACTTGGCAATATATACTTACCGGTATGCACTGAATTTTGCAGAAGATGATTCATAATTGAACTCAGAAGTTATGAGTGTGTTTTATTAATTATTAAAACAGAGACCTTTGTCTTCAAATAGATGAAATACATTTAGACAGGTGCACAGGTGTTTTCTGAATGAATTGTATCTAATTCTTATCTTGCAATTTCCCGAGCATATACTGCACAGAGTTTTGCACATTGTGATTGACAAAAACTGGTGAAAAATTAGTTATTTTCTGCACATCAGAGAATACGAAATTGTAAAATATAATACTGTTGATAAGAGATTAAGTTGTGCCAAAAGCAATATATCAATCAAGATGTCTGGCTTGAGGTTACACAAGACCTGACGGGTTACAATGAACTGATAAGGTACCAAAGGCAAAAAAATGACACAAAGAGTTTGATTTATGGGAAACACTGGCTTTTAAATGGTAAATCAGACACATCATGTGATCTTGTATTGTACGTTTTAACTGGTGCATTTAAATCTTGCTGGTACTTACAGATTACTTGAAAGTCCTGTCTTTCAGATAAGATCTTGAAAAAAGATTAGTGCTTAATTCTGATATCATACACTTTTGTATTATTTTTAATGATTCCTTATGAGTGATTTATTGCAAGCTGTATCATAGGAGACTTTAGAGAGCTTAAACTCTGGATTAAGATGTGACAGACACAGCTTAAGATTGTTGGCAGATCAATTGAGTAACTCATGCAATATCAAGTTTGTCATTTGTGATTAAGTGTAATTCTGCAACAGTAAATTATTTTTGGAATAATTGATTTATATTATTGAGTACAATACAGTGAGTGCATACACACACACCTTATTTTACCTATTTACTGTACAAAATATCTCATATTAAAATATCTTTCAATGATACATCTGATTTTATTACACTACAGTATCCTCATGATAACTGAATCAAGACTCTAATTGTTTAGCGTCTTTGTGTGCGGCAAAGAAGCCATTATAAATAATTTATGCCTGTGACAAAAATGTTATAAACGGGATATTAATTTGATGACATCATGTTCTACATGATGGTAACACTTTAACATCAATTTATGATAGAGGTCAGAAACCACTCAATTATTTATAGTTTTCAGTTATAAAGCAGACTTGATGAAAGTTCAACAAAGATACATTATGCTACAATTTCATACCACATACCCTTGTGGTTAACCACTCATGGCCCTGTCTAATGCTTTGTACTGTATTTTAGTGTTTACACCACCAGTATGGCAATATGTATGTACCCAATGACTGTGCGTTATATATTCTGTTTTTTATGGGAATTTAAGAGGCAAATTCGTGAATATCACTATACATGTATAAGTTACATTTTGATGGGTTGTCAATGGGTTAAATTGCAAACTGTGACATATTGTATGCCAGTTAGAATCTTGTATATTTAATAACATTTCTCCAGTATTTCATTTTGTTTTCTTCTCCAGTATTTCATTTTGTTTTCTAGGGACCTTTTTGGGAATTTCCTTTAAAGTAACTAATATAGTATGATTTGTTGGTGTTTCGCATGATTTTAAATAGCTACCAATTTATATTTCAACTTACACGTTGTTTATGATGGTGAATATATTAATTTACCACACACGCAAAATTCTGAATAATTGATATTTGGTGGGCCATGTTTGTGATTCATACGTTTGAAACCTAAGCCTGTGACCAAAAGGACAATGTCCGTTACCCATTTGGGTGTCTAGTTGAACGTTCTTTCTTTTATTTGTTTCGTTAATACTTGATTTATGTTTCATATACACGTTTTCTGTTCTAATTTATCTTTAGTGGCAAGTAATAATATGGTTGTCAGGGATTTTATTGTGAAAATTGTTCGGCAGGATTCAAAGGTCAAGAGAGTGAAATTGTACGCTAAAATTATATGTTACTTGATAGGTTGATTGAATTAAAGGGCATTGCTTATGTGTGTGACCACATACTGATGCTTTTCTACGATGTGTACATCAATCAGTTCATTCGCCTTTTAAGAGACCCATTGAAAAGAACATCCGATAAACTTTCTGTGCCCCTTCTTGGTACAAGAGGCATATTGTATGCATTGACAGTCCTGAGTCCGTCCAGTGCAAGGTGTCCAGATGTTACTGTCAAGGATCAATGTTTACTATCCCCCTTTTCAATTGTTTCTGATGACCTTTCCCAATTAATCCTTATCATCCAACTTGAAATTCGTTTTCAACTTAAAAGATATTACTTCTTTAATTTGCACCGAAACTACTCACTACTTAAACCGCTGATGCCTATAACCGTTTCTAATCCACATAATGTTTGTATCACCCAATATAACTTAGACTTTGATCTAGGAGATTTATTGAAATGTGTTGTACAGTGGTGTTTGGAGGGGGTCTGTATTTCTGTTGTGCCTTACGTTGTCACTGTCTTGATAATGGCGACTTGTCACGACATTGACACTTAACTAAAATATTTATGAAAACGCATGTTTTTTAAATGGTCCATTCTGACTCATTATCTTTTCATATTTATGTCTTTACAGTGTTTTCCTTTGGATGTAGCTTCAGGTTTCTTCTGACTGTTTAGCTGTCAATTTTTTTTAATCAGTTTTTTTTATCTCTTCCAAAATCAGATGACCACCAAATTACCATGGAAACAGAATAAACAAGCTATTGCCAAGCAATGATGTCCCCTACCGGCTCCACCATTGTCAGATTTTTTTATTTTGTTTTAGTATTTGTTGCGATAGCAACCAGAATTCTTGACGTAGGAACAAAATGAAATGATGTGCATAATCTCCATATTGGCATCTGTCAATGTTTCAAGTTTCATGAAAAAATATGAAGAACTTTTAAAGTTATCGCAGGATCCAGAAAAGTGTGACAGACAGACAGACTGACAGACAGACGGACGAACTGACGGACGGACGGACAGAGCGCAAACCATAAGTCCCCTCCGGTGAAACGGGTAGGGGACAATAAACAGTGTTTTTGTTGGCTCTTCAAATGTTGACATTTAAAATCGAAACAGCAGGGTGCTTGTTTAGCTCTACAGGTAAGGTTCATGCCCACGTTTTTTGAATGCCTGTTGAGGACAATTAACAAAATGACCCTATGAGGTTTTGCAATTGAAAAAAGGATTAGTAGGGTCAGAGTTTTTAAATCTGGTTTTATGTGGTTTATTTTTCATATTGAATGGGAAAATGTTTTAATTCAATAAAATTCAGAACTAGGTGGTGTTTATTTTATAGGAACAAAAAAATATTTGAAAAAGTAATTATTAAAGTTTTGTTTAAGTCAGATTCGTGACTGTTGTTTATTAACTATTTTCCTGAATTTAAACTACAGAAAAATGTGTCATTTCAGATAAAGTGTCCTAATCTTAGGGGATGACACTTAGTTTTANGTCTGCTGAATTTCTAAAATTAGCATTTTCTTCGATTTTTTTCAAAGAATACTATCAGAATAGCAAACAGTTTGGATCCTGATGAGACGCCACGTTCTGTGGCGTCTCATCTGGATCCAAACTGTTTGCAAAGGCCTTCAAAATCCGGTTCCAGCGCTCAAAGGGTTAATTTGCACCGAAACTACTCACTACTTAAACCGCTGATGCCTATAACCGTTTCTAATCCACATTATATTTGTATCACCCAATATAACTTAGACTTTGATCTAGGAGATTTATTGAATGTGTTGTACAGTGGTGTTTCGAGGGGGTCTGTATTTCTGTTGTGCCTTACAGTTGTCACTGTCTTGATAATGGCGACGTGTCACGACATTGACACTTAACTAAAATATTTATGAAAACGCATGTTTTTTAAATGGTCCATTCTGACTCATTATCTTTTCATATTTATGTCTTTACAGTGTTTTCCTTTGGATGTAGCTTCAGGTTTCTTCTGACTATTTAGCTGTCAATTTTTTTTTTATCAGTTTTTTTATCTCTTCCAAAATCAGATGAACACCAAATTACCATGGAAACAGAATAAACAAGCTACTGCCAAGCAATGATGTCCCCTACCGGCTCCACCATTGTCAGATTTTTTTATTTTGTTTTAGTATTTTTTGCGATAGCAACCAATATTCTTGACGTAGGAACAAAATGAAATGATGTGCATAATCTCCATATTGGCATCTGTCAATGTTTTAAGTTTCATGAAAAAATATGAAGAACTTTTAAAGTTATCGCAGGATCCAGAAAAGTGTGACAGACAGATGGACGGACGGACTGACGGACGGACAGACAGAGCACAAACCATAAGTCCCCTCCGGGGAAACGGGTAGGGGACAATAAACAGTGTTTTTGTTGGCTCTTCAAATGTTGACACTTAAAATCGAAACAGCAGGGTGCTTGTTTAGCTCTACAGGTAAGGTTCATGCCCACATTTTTTGATTGCCTGTTGAGGACAATTAACAAAATGACCCTATGAGGTTTTGCAATTGAAAAAAGGATTAGTAGGGTCAGAGTTTTTAAATCAGGTTTTATGTGGTTTATTTTTCATATTGAATGGGAAAATGTTTTAATTCAATAAAATTCAGAACTAGGTGGTGTTTATTTTATAGGAACAAAAAATATTTGAAAAAGTAATTATTAAAGTTTTGTTTAAGTCAGATTCGTGACTGTTGTTTATTAACTATTTTCCTGAATTTAAACTACAGAAAAATGTGTCATTTCAGATAAAGTGTCCTAATCTTAGGGGATGACACTTAGTTTTAACCCTTGCCTATTAATTTAATGAAAATGCAAGTATGTGCACAAGAAAACACAATACTAGCATTAGATATTATGCACACACAATGATATATATTTCTGTCTAATTACCTGAGGTTTCATTGATAAAGAACTTGATGAAAAAATTCTACATACCTTAAGTGTAATGACTGTTTAATATTTTAAAGGAACTGTTTACCTAATTAGAAAGCAATACTGCAGCCTGGAGATTTTATTTGAAACAAGATATTGGCTTCTATGAAATCAGACACTATTTCACAGTATTTCGTGTCAGCAAATTTTACCACCAACATTATGTTTACAATGAGAGTTTGTACAATGACCTGCTTTTAAATCACATGAATGCCAGTCAGTATGTAAACTTTCATAAAAATGAGCCCATCACATCCTGTCATGCGATAATGGGTCTTATGCCATAAGCGACATTCCCGCAGTCTGGTATGGGTCTACGCTGTCCGCTATAAAGTCATGAAAGGCTTAGTGGTCTCATTAGTGGACAGAGTAGCTCCTGACCAGCCTGTGCGAATGTGCATGCTGGTTGAGCTATGGTGGCTGCATTATGGGCACAAGACCCCATTTCCATTTGACACGGCCAGGCTTCGCGAAAGTGCCGGTCCGCCGGTCCTGACCGGCAGATTTCCATTTGGTCCGGCAAGTTTAACAAGAATGTCGGTCCTGGCGACCGGCAAAATGTGAAATGAATGCAAACACACCATAATTTTTTCAAAGTTGTAAATTCGAAGAGCAAACCCCTTACTACATCATGAAAATGAAATCGCTCATTGTTTGGATGTTTGCAATAAGTTTGTTACGTACAATTAGCAAAGCCAACTGGTTACACAACACCTACTTCAAACTAGTCGCAAAATCGGCAACTGCTTTCGCACATTTTAATCCCTTTTGTTGAAACATCGCAGTCTACACAAGGTCAGTAAAACCGCTAAGCGTGTTTTCACACCACCCCACACATTCTTCGCGATATCATTCTATTAAAATTTACCACGAAACATTTAACGGAAATTTAATACACGCACGCTTTCCATGCGTTTGACGGGACGTTGTACATGTAGGGAATAATTTGCGCGCGCTTTTCTCGAGAGAAAGGATTAAAACAAACTGTACTTTTGCAGTTTATTTGAAGAAAGTGATAACGTCGAGTAAAAATTAAATTGGGAGGAGTGTTTCGGATTACAAATTTAATTATGCGCATTTGAGAATTCAACAAAACACGGAATATGCAACAGTTTCTAGGACGCTCATACTTCGGTACCGAATTCAGAGAAAAAAGGGTTTATCTTAATGTACATACATGTAGTTGTGTTGTTGTTTTTTTTGGTCCGGATAAATTTTCTTCGGACCGGCACATTTTCTGAAATGCCTGTCCGGATGACCGGCCGATTTTTTCCAATTTCGCGAAGCCTGCACGGCTCAAATGTACTCAGAATTTCATTATGTTAGCGCTCAATCTCCGGGCTTTGTCTTTAAAATAGTGTCCCTCAAAGTTTGTAGTGACAAAGCCTTAGGATTTGATCAATAGTAGGTAAAAGTGGATATTGGCCATCAGTTCAGTTCTCTTTAAATTAATGTCTTTTTTAAGTTAATACAGGAATTTCCTTACTACTTATATCTGTTCAACAGTTTTTGAATCGTGTTTACAAACACAACATTTCACTTTGCAAAGCCTTTAATATATAAATTATCCTATTCTTTTTTTATGAAAATTGTCTGTACATCTAACAGTTACAATACTCACACAATTTTAATCGATTATACGGCATTCCCTGCGAAGGTGGGCTTAACAACTAATATCATCTGACATAATGTTAATTACCCATAACCAAATAAGGTCGTCAACAAAGGTGGCCATATTATGGTAATCCAACAAGTTCACGCTTAGATCACTAATTAGCTCCCGTTTCATAATAGGTTCGCTTCCAGTTGACCGAAACCATTGTAGCAAACTTGTTGACAAACAATATAGGGCGTCCAAGCTTGATACTGATACTATTTGCGCCCAAGGTGGGCCAACTAACTTCAGTTGTCTCTGTCACAGAAGTTGTAACTGTACCGTGTGTTTGACGAGACCCAATGGAGAATCTGTGGCATTATATCACCAATTACACGAAATACTGATGACTAACTTATTTAATGTCAACTTGCACTTGCCAAACAGCATATACATGTAACCATGTATCAAAGAGGCCTTACAAGGTTTCTCTGCCACAGATTTGCTTGTCTGCATACCAAATTGACTATCTATAGATTCTATATCTCCAAAAACTTTGTTGTTGTCGCCAAAAGGACTCTCCATTAATGACCAGTTTAAAAAAACTACAACAGTGTGATGTTCTTAAATTAATTCAAATGTCTTCAATATTCAAGGTTGCTCAGATTGCTTCATACTCTAGGTGGTCTACATAAATAGTGTTTTGCCACATGTGTATTTAGAGTAAATTGAAAGCCTTGCACTATAATTAAAATTTATTTGCTTTTCAATTGTTATTAGTTGGCACTATTGGCAAACCCCTTAATGATAGGTATAGCTTTGTCATTCCAGTTCAGCAGCGTGACAATATGGGGTCTAAATAACTTTTATTGAAATAATGTTAGGATTTGTGTTTTCAAATAGTATCATATAATTTCAGTTCTATCTAGGTCGGACACACATTGTTGTTCAGTTGTTGAAATTGCAAACAATAAACATAAAGAAGTTGATACAGATACACCAGACATTTTATTAATGATTGCAGTTTGCTTATCATTGCAAGGGGCAATCACAATTCCATATATAATGAGTTACTGGTCAATCAACCAATTATTAACATAATTTGAAACAATAAAGACTTGTTAGAGTTATACTTTTAATTTTTCAGTGTTGTTGTGAATATGGTGTCTGCCTTGCCAACAGGGGGTTGTGAGTTTGAACCATTCTTGGGGAGCGTTTAAATGATCTTTCTCTTTCCCTAGAATTTGGACCGGCAAGTTATCAAAAAGCCTCGAGCTTTCAGCAGGATAGAGTTTATATAGGTAGAACCCTTGTTGAACTAAATTATGTCAGCATTTGGCAAATGCATGCTGACATTTCAGAAATGCAAAAAAGCAGACTTTTATGATTACATTCAGGAAATTTGGGCTTTAAATTGATTGCATAACAACCAGAGTTTTAAACTTTTAACGCACTTCCTGTTTTAAATAAAACCACTTTTGTTTGCGCAATTAATTTGAAATGCAATCTGCACTGTCTCCAATAAGACAGAAATTTGTATGATCTGCCAAAATCTGAGGGTTGATTTGTTCAGCTGGCAGAAATCAACCCAGCACATGGCACCAGGGCCTGCTATCCCTTCCACAGTGTAGCTATAGCTAAGCATTTAAACAGACCCAGCAACAGAACTGTCCGGAAACTTTCGCTTCCTTTGTAAAGATGTCTGGTAGCTTCAAAATGGAAACCACTGATGGGTCTGCTAGAATTAGGATAAAAATGGTTTCACATGATGATTTCACTTCTTACCACAAGGCCAGGTTGTGTTATTTCTTATGTTCTTGTTATACTCTCCATACTTATTTAATGGTATGAGATCATCTCTATTGGAGTTTCCTGTTACAAGATTTAACACATTTTGGCCCAACTGGATTTTGTCTGATATCAGCATATATCTCTTGTGGGTGTGTGGGGGAAAAGGGAAAACAGTTTAATTCTGAGCAGGAATATTGGAGAGTTAAATGAGCTAAATCATGATCCATTGAACAATGGTACAGTTAAAGTGGATGATCTAATCATGGTTAATTACGGGTAACCTGAGCCGGCTTGCATAATCTCTGCAAAATGATGCATGGAACTTCATCGATGTCTAACTACAGTATTAAAAATGTTTAAGTCTTGTGCATGTTGTTAGTTTATTATTCTAAAAAAAGGAGGTTTCAATCTAAATGTGTGTACACATGTAGATTCTTGTTCAGAAATTTACTAGTAACAGTGGTTTTGGCTTCTATGCACTGTCAGTAATTGATAAGTTGATGAAGATATTTGAATAAATATTTGTACCTGGCATTTGGTTCAAAAACTGACACAAAAGCTTTAGCAATACTTTTGCATGTGCATGCATGGTTCATGGTCTGTTTGGTCCAGTCATCCAAAGCCCTACTTGAATTGTAAGGTCAGGTGTTAAATTGCCACCTCAACAGTGTTTGTCACATGAGGTATTCTCTGTCATTAATCATGCTGTACCATCTCTAATTCAGACTCGAAACTCACCACAACTCTAAGCAAATTGAAATTGGTTTTTCACATAGACTGAGTTAAATCTGAAGTAAATTTTGATTTCTTCCCAGCAAATAAAGTTGAAGAGATGGAATGAAGGGTAATTATGTATCTGTCTTGCTGTTTTCTGTCCATATCATAATTGCCGAGTACAGACGACTTACCAGATTTCTTTGGAATTCAGTGTCTTAAAGAATTGGCCTAAATTAAGTTAACCTTTTAGATCTGGAGTTTGTATTTCTCTTCTTCGTCATTGAAAATCATATCCCACCATGTTCTTAATACATACATATACAATGGATTTCGCATCATAATTGATGATAAAAAATCCTTCGCTGTCCGCATAAAGTCGCGCAAAGTGGAGTGGTTTAATTAGCGGACAGGGTAGCTCCTAACCAGACTGCGCAGATGTCATGCTGGCTGCATATGGCATAAGACCCATTTCGTATGACCCGGCTCAGAGACCCATGCAAAGACAACACTTGCCAATTTAAATTTATTGTCTGGCAATCTGAAGATAAGAAAGCAGAAGTCTTATTTGTAAAACAAGACTTAGTGTCTAGAAATAAATTGGCATCGAAAGAGGTTGTATGATGTAAAACAGATGCTATAACTGCCATAATTCTAATATACTGGTGTCAATCTCTTAAATTATGTTCATCATAGATGTAGGTCGCATTAAGAAAGAAATGTTAATTATTTTTCAGAAAAGGGACAAGCTGGGTTACCTTTCTTTACTACATGATTTTTGCCGAAAACAAGTTATATGAACAGCATTCGTTCATATATATCTTTAACATCAGCCAGTATTCCCATGCAGTGGGATAACGTTTTGCTTCCGCGGCTTGGGCATACGATTCCATAAATGCAGGCTTAATGTTACAAGCATTTGTCAACACGAATAAGGCTGTATGTACAGGGCCGTCGATCTCC
The DNA here is from genome assembly GCA_007657795.1 of Dreissena rostriformis. Taxonomy (NCBI): domain Eukaryota; kingdom Metazoa; phylum Mollusca; class Bivalvia; order Myida; family Dreissenidae; genus Dreissena; species Dreissena rostriformis. The sequence continues at coordinate 83,483 of VMBQ01000957.1, read as the reverse complement.
GTTTTTTGGTGCCGAATATCGGCCCCGTCCCCCATCAAAAAAGTATACTTTTTTCCCCTTTTTTTGGAAAAAAAATCCCCCTAAATTTTTACAAAGAAGTGTCTCATGATTATTTATCTCAATTTTATTTCAAGTACATCTATTCAAATATACTTAATTATGAAAAATAGCAATGAATATAGTTAAATCAGTACAAATGTAGTTATAAGAGAGTAAGTAAAAAAATTCCCCATAAAAGGGAAACGCCGCGAAAATTCCCCCGCATGAGCCCATGATGAGGGCCCCGAGCCCCTTCCCCTGATGGACAGAGAGGGCCCTGATGTAATTTGGTAATATCAAACAATATTAATCTTGAAAATCAATACCCATTTGACTGTTGCGATCCTGGTAAAAAACTAGTAAACTATGAAGAAAATGGAGGCCGACACTAGCCAGTTAGCTATATGCCAATTTACAAACACGCATTCATGCGTTTGTTATGAGGTTGTTTAGCGTTGAGGTCTTTTTCAATGGATGAATGAAGGAATTAATTAATGAATGGATGGATGGATGCATGATGAATTGAATTATAAATGATTGTCCTTTGGATGTTAGGATGTCGGTTAACTATAATGCTCGATCCCTTCCCCACCACAGACCAACTTGTGCCCCCTCAGCGGGCCTCAGGACATGGAAGACTTGCAGGTCTGGTATCATCCCTGTCCTGTCTTGGTCAAACCTAGGGCCAAATTCAGCCCCATTCCCAATCTCAAAATGTTTATATTACACCCATATGAATGCCCAAAATTCCTCATTGAAGCATTATTTCTTTAATCCCAACATTCAGTTCATCTCCCTATCCAGCTCTATGAGTTAAATCTTAGCAAATATAATGTTAAAAACACTCTTATTCTCAATTATATAGTATTAGTCAGCTAAAAAAAAAACAGCAAGCTAATTTCCCATTTTTCGTCATAATGACAGGATTTTAAATAATTCAAAGGAACGCATTCCCAAAATGGTTGGAGAAAAAACGCTGCTGTCAAAACGCTTATTCTAAATTGTATGGATCAAGGAAAAAAATGCACAACTTAATTTCCCAATTTTTGTTAAAACGGCCCAATTTTTCAATTATTCAAAGGGCCCGAAGCCAGTTTCCAAAATGGTGAAAAAGAACACTGCTGTCATTAGTATTCAAAATTGCATACACATTGATTTTATGATCGTTTGGCATATTTGAATTAATGGACATTCTTATAAAACATGATATTGCTATTCGATCATGTTATATTGCTTGCCATCATTAATAAAATGCCTAAAATACAGTATACTTAATTTTGACTGAAATAGATCTAAGAAGTGCACAATTCAAATGTAAATTACATTTTGATTAATGTAGACATCACTGTTTTCTCATCAAGGGACTTTGTAGCATAGATTTGTGCAAACAATGTTATGTTTGGAAAGGTTTTTAAATTGACATCGTTAATGATTTGTATGATACAATTCGCTATATTATAAGAAGCCATGATGTGTGTTTCTGTCATTACAATGTAATCTGTTTCGCTGATTAGCAAAATGTTATTTCTGTACGGTCTGTATATACAATCAGAATTCATCCACCAGTGCTATGCAAGGTTGCATTTCAATTATCATCTTGGATAAACTCAATGTGGCTTGAATGGCCTTGATAAAAAAAGATTTACAGCTTCATATAGCTCATTTTTATATATTTGTAAGTTAATTGTCAATTAAAGAAACGAAAGAAAGGTACATACAAATTAAGGGTTTTATCCGCTGTATGGTTTGTCAGGAGTATTTACTTTTTTATTATTTAACTAATAATGGAATTTGTGTATGCTATAGTATTTCATCTACTGTATAAATACATATTTTATTTGTGATTGTCTTTTCATGGAAAGTGTCTTTTGTAAATGGAATAAACTATGCATGTGTTCTGATGCTGTATTTTCAGCAATCTTCAGAGCCTTACAGTAACAATTTTTTCATGGTTTGTCCTTATTCTTGAAAAAAAAAGCATAAATGTTACCAATCTAATTAAATTCAGAAAATGTAATACTTGACAATTTAAGACCTGTGCAAATTTCTTACGCTCATAACATCTTTATCGTGAAATGTCATTCATCAGTTTCATTTTTGTCCTATTTTGCGGAACAAAATCAGTTAATAGTATTAAATGTTAACTTTATGACTTATTTTATGATGCTTCAGCACAGATGAATTATGGAAATTGCAATTAAATATTGAGTCATAACTCAAATTCAGTGATAAAATGAAATCAGATTCATCAGTTACAAGCAAATATTCATTTCATTTTTTTACCTTGTGTACTCATGGGTACGTGCTGAATAAGGAGTCTTAATGTTATCATCAACAGGATAATGCTTGTCCAAAATTGTCCAAAAATGCGATATCGAGTCATATGCCGTAATAATTCTGATAATAAAAAATGAAGGATGGAATTTAATGTTTGAAGTTGTCATCATTAATGGTAGTCAAACTGAGATCTTTAATAGTAGTTAATATTATTTTGTATATTCTACCATATTAAAATATCAATTGACATGCATCAGATGTAGTTTATAAACAAATTATATTTCAAATCTGATACTATGCTTTTAGATGAAAATTATTTGTAGCATTTTGATGTCAATGTTTATTGTAATGAAAACACATATTTATTTTATAGTAGGTAGTGCACTTGCTCACACATTGTTTGCTCAATCCTGAATTTGTTTTAATATTTTAACGTTTTCAAAACTTGTTTGCAAGAACATAAAAATAAAGATTATTTCGAATTTACTCCTAACATAAGCCACATAATATTTCTCAATTACTGTGTTATGACCATCAAAGCAAATAATAATTGTCTATATAAATATATCAACAAAAATGTGCTTCTATAGTTTGACAAGGGTGTTACTGTTTATTTTGATCAAAGGTATAAAATTTGAGCCTCGCTCAGGGAAAACCGGGTTTAATTTACGTGCGTAAAGTGTGTCATCCCAGAATAGCCTGTACAGTCCGCACAGGCTAATCTGGGACGACACTTTCCACTTTTATGTTTTTTTTTTCATTTTAAGGAAGTTTGTTAAATCTAGCAAAAATCTAGTTGAGGCGGAAAGTGTCATCCCTGATTAGCCTGTGCACACTGCACAGGCTAATCTGGGACGACACTTAACACACATGCATCAAGCCCCATTTTCACTGAGCGAGGCTCAAATACTTAATATCCTGTTCATACGTGGCCATTTGCGTTCTCTTGTCATTACGCAATGATTTATCTCTCCTTAAGGACAGATACATGTAGCACATGTATTGAATGTTGTAAAGACCTACTCGTCACATAATGCAAGTAGGTCATCTGAAATAATTGATCATTTTTTCAAATTAAATGTGGCAAACATTTATGAATGGACTAACATTGATAATACTCCAGTGTAACGTGTCCTTGGATCTAGGGCGTGTAACGTGTCCTTCGATCTTTAATAGGGCTCGGGTCATCCAATACTATTGACAAAGTCAGCAGTAATGCGCTTTCTTTCTTTTTTTTAATGTTACAGTTATATATTCTCAAGATAAAATGAATGTTATGAATGTTTGGTTTTATATTAAATTGTAAGTGGAAAATATTTATAAAAAGCTGTATTTCAAAATCTGGCAAAATGAATATCTTATTTATGTGCAGAATTGCCAGTGAGACTGTGGCTTAAAGCAATTGCAACTGAATTATTTCATTTTTCATGCTATAAGTATTGATTGTACTCAAAGGCTTGTTGTAATGTAAAGTGAAAAGAACTGCCGGTGTCTTAAAAGTGTTTTAAATTGGAGGTGCAATTAAGCTTCAAATGTTTAGTTACTGTTTACCAACATCAAAATTTAATTGTCCGCAATCAAATTTTACCAACAAATTTGAATTGACTTTGCTTTGCATCAATATAGAAAAATTGAAGAGATGAAATATAAATTATGTAAAAATAAAGTACCTGTTCAACACAGTCTTCCTAGGCAGATGACATCCTTATGCAACCCCTTAGTAGAACAATCACACTTAAAAAAAACAACAACTTACAAATATAATTGGTAGTGCTGTTTGAGCTGGCTAGCTCAATGAGCTGAAACATTACAATTCTGATGATTGCGCATTTGATTCCCGGCCCTGCCATATAACTTGAGTAAGACATGTTCATGAAATTATTTCTATGACCTTTCTCGCAATACCTCTGATTCAAGCAGATGAGTTGTGGCATAAGTATGAGCATTCTCGTAAACCAGCTTATTAAGGAATAGTTTGAGTAGGTTAGGTTACGGCCGTGATATAACTGAAATACTTTTGAACAAGGCAAAACATCTAAACAGCAAACAAAACATACAAATAGATCCCTGTTTCTTTACTGGTAACACCTTATTTCTGGTTGCAGGTACAAGGCCCTGTTCCGTGTTACACATGCCGGACGTGGCTGTCAGAAATCCGAGTGGGCCAAGGTGCTGAAGAAGGGAGACCAGGTGTGCGTAGAGTGCCAGCCTACATCCATGAACAAGAGGCTCGAGCGATGCAGAGGTCATGGCGTGTTCCGCGCCAACACCACCTGGAAGGCCATTGAGGTGTCTCACTGCCACGGCAAGTGGGAGATGATCACCCATCACGACCAGGGACAACTCTGCAAACTCAGCGATCACTCGTTTGTACTCGTCTAAGGAAAACACTGGTGTCAGGCTTTGAGGGTTGAGTGCTGACGTTTTGTGTCTGTTATTGATATGATATGCCACCTGTGAAGTTTACAAGTTTAAACTCATAAGTTTGTGAATTATAGAAATGTTTAGCAGGTACATCAGTTTTGCTCTCATCCTTTGATTCAGTTTGATTCCTTTTTGGTTGTACTTGCAATTTGTGCTGAGAGTATGCTACTTGATGTAATCGGCTTTGTGTGGAAAAGGTTTCTCCTGTTGACAACATCTATTTTAATGATGACAGATGATGGAGACAACATTCAAAATATCACTGTGACACTCTTTAAAAAACACTTGTAGGACAAGATCAACCAATGTTAAACATTTGTCAAGTATCTTACCTCAATTCTCTGTAGAAAGCAGCAATATGAACAGAGTAAGAAACAAATCTGATTGCAGGACAAAATGTTCACAATAATTTAAGTTAATGTGGGTGCTTTTGTAAATTTCATTTCATCATGGTGTCGTATGAGTATTATAAATATATGTAGTTTTATGAATGGTCTATAAAGATGCACAGTTGAATGCCATGGAATTATTTTTAGTTTATTTTGTAAACTTACTCATGATTCTCACTTATAAGTTCATTGTCAAGTTTGAAAAGAGTATGATGCATAAAAATGTCACTATATGCATTCATGTGCTGTATAGGAAGTTTTTTGTTTGTAAATAGTTTTGTAAAATTATGATTTTGATAGCTACCTGTTTTCAATGTATAAGCTCATACTAATATCTGCACTCATAATCAAATTTCATAACCCACATGGCCAGTAATGTCTATCTGTTAATGTCTGTTTGTAATTGATTGAAGATTGAAAACCAAAGAGCATATATCATGTGTTTCAAATTTTACTCAACTTTGAACTTTTTGTGCATGGTATTTATACATAGTGATATTTTTTTTTCATACAATGAAGGTGCTACGTTAGCTTCAATAGTATGTTGTTTTAATGTGTTTTTCCTAGAAATAGATATCTTAACACATAACAAGGTAATTCTCCTATACAGTTCATATTTATACAAAATAAACTGATTTCTGTCTTTAATCTGTATTTTGTATTTTTTTGTTGTTAGATGACATTTTGTGTTATAAAATAATGCATGGGATTTCATTTAGAAGTGTTCATTCAATTACACAAGCATATTTAGTTATCTGGCTAGTTTAATAAAATATTATGTATGAAATAAGAAATATATTATCAATGTGCAAATCTATGTCAATGCTTCATTTTTTAACTACCAGTAAGTCAAGATCTGTAAAATAAAAGCTGGTGAAGCAAGATATAGAAACAAAGAATATAAAATAAAAACCTAAGTCACGCACAATCTCTTAATCATTCATGTACCTCGATTGCTTATAATATGCCTTAGTGAAAGAAATTGATTCACTTTGCTCACTGTTCTGAAAGGTTTTAACTTTGCGCGTCATTTTTATTCAAAGCTTTGTATTTAATTGCATACAGGTGCATTTATTCCATACAGGTGTTACAATATTAATGTAACAAAAGATTATTGAAATCAGCCTAAAGTTTTGGTATAGTTTAAAGTTTATTTACGACTGACTTATGAATGAAAATTATAACTGTCAAATAAATGGCACTTCAAACATGGTGTAAATCAGTCAATCAATGTAACAGTCTGTTGCGTTAGATTGTGCCCCTTGACACATAAGTGATATACAATTAGGCTTTATTTCTTAAGTTTGTTTCCAAATGTCTAGTATAATGCTGCCAAGACATTTCTTGTTCCGGCCTGTTGCATGGATTTGCTGTTTACCTCTCAGTAACGCATTTTGACTCTATTGTAGTCCCTTAAAAAATCAAATTAAATTAAATACCTTTCTAAACATATTCATGTTTTAAAGGCTTCATTTCCAACCCTAAGAAACTGATGAGCAGCAAATAGCATAAAACCTGAACTTACTCGCAGGCTTTTCCGGNTTTCATACAATGAAGGTGCTACCTTAACCACAATAGTATGTTGTTTGAATTGTTATATTATAGAAGTAGATATCTTAACACATAACAAGGTAATTCTCCCATACAGTTCATATTTATACTAAATAAACTGGCTTCTGTCTTTAATCTGTAATTTTGTACTTTTTTTGCTGTAAGATGACATTTTGTGTTATAAAATAGTGCATGGGATTTCATTGAGAAGTGTTCATTCATTTACTTTAGCATATTTAATTATTAGGCTAGTTTAAGAAAATATTATGTATGAAATAAGAAATATATTATCAATGTGCAAATTTATGTCAATGCTTCATTTGTTAACTACCAGCATGTAAATATCTATAAAATAAAAGCTGGTGAAGCAAGATATAGAAACAAAGAATATAAAATAAAAAGTCGTGCACAATCTCTTAATCGTTCATGTACCTCGATTGCTTATAATATGCCTTAGTGAAAAAAATGACTTAATTTGCTCAGTGTTTTAAAAGATTCGAACTTTTAACGTCATTTTTATTCAAAGCTAAGTATTTAATTTCATACAGGTGCATTAATTTCATACTGGTGTTACAATATCAATGTAACAAAAGATCATTGAAATCAGCCTAAAGTTTTGGTATAGTTTAAAGTTTATTTACGACTGACTTATGAATGAAAATTATAACTGTCAAATAAATGGCACTTCAAACATGGTGTAAATCAGTCAATCAATGTAACAGTCTGTTGCGTTAGATTGTGCCCCTTGACACATAAGTGATATACAATTAGGTTTTATTTCTTAATTTTGTTTCCAAATGTCTAGTATAATGCTGCCAAGACATTTCTTGCTCCTGCCTGTTGCTTGGATTTGCTGTTTACCACTCATTAACGCATTTTGACTATATTGTAGTCCCTTAAAAAATCAAATTAAATTAAATACCTTTCTTAACAGATTCAAGTTTTAAAGGCTTCATTTACAACCCTAAGAAACTGATGAGCAGCAAAAAGCATAAAACCTGAACTGACTCGCAGGCTTTACCGGTTTTATGATGGTTGCATAGGCCATTTTCACTTTGCTTCTTTGAGGGAAAGCATTAAACAGTAAAACTTTGATAACTAGAGGTGCCGCCAGGATGACGAAACTGCTAGAGGTATTGTAGGTCTAGAGTAAACGATGTTTTCCAAACAATGAAGCAAAATCTGTTACTGAAAAACAAAACAACTTACACAGTAAATTCTACATGTTATTTTCCTGTTTTATACAGCTAATTCATAAAAAACAATAGACACTCATTTTCATAGATCAAAATCATGTTCATGTACCAATCATAAGCAAAACGGTTTAAATCAATCAAGATAAACATGGATTTTATTAATAAAGAACATTGATAAAAACAGCGAAAAATTTCAGGTACATTAGAAACAATCACGGCAAGCATGTAAAATATGTCCTTTACATATAGACAGATACATTATACATAAACAACGCAAAAGGTCAGTCATAAATGTTAATTCAACATTATGACAATAAACAAAGCATTGAATTTTTACAATTTAAAAAAACTTTGATCCAAAGAAAATTAGCAAACTGCTTAAGCTGCTGTGCTCCAATTGTCTCAAAATTAACAGTGTGTAACAAAGCCAGATTGCTCGAGTCTTATTGGTTTGAGGTTTTAAAAAACAGTTTCTTTTTTTTTCGCACCTGTCAAAACAAACTCAGTTATGACTGCAAGTTTTCAACACATATAGATAACCAAGGTTTTAGACACATAGTGTACACACAGTACTATTTTGTTTTTCATAAAGTCACAAAGCAAGATTTTCGACACATCATGATTGTATAATAACTACCCACTAGACAGCTCCATACTTGTGTGCCCTGTACTGTTAGTATCTACAAATATGCACCATTTGTTGCCAAATGTATGTATAAAACTCATTCATAATGAATTGAATATGGTCAGAAGTTTATTATGTACATGTATGTAACAATAATTCTACTTACAGTACATTATTATTATTTTAATCCCAATGCATGTTTTGTAAATTAATTACTCGTCAAGCACTGTCTAGGATGAAAATCCGTTTGTAAATTGTGACATTTGATTGTCTTTTCTGTTCATATTAAAAATGTGTATAATTTTTAAATTTGTGCTTTTTAATAGAATGCCTAATTTGATTGAATTAAAAAATCCATGTGTTGTGGACATTTCACGTTTAATTGTTGATTCAACATTTTCTGATTTAGTAAACAACTTTCATGTATTTTTCAATATTTAGTTTGTATGCTAAAATAAATGTCCACTTTATTGTAGCTTTGTTATTCTTGTATCAATAGTTTTTGTGTATTCTTACACATTGATAACAAGTATGTTTATGCAATAATTTCTGATAAAAAATTTATATACAGAATGTTTAGATACATATTTATTGATTATTTTAGTTACTATAATTTATGCTAATAATTATGTATACAGTACTGATTTTTTTATTAAATTTAACAGATTTATTTCATTCATTTTACTCTATTCACAAATGTAGTTTGAAATGTGTTTGTTGGATGTGATGACTTCACTCTTTTTCAGCAAAGCAAATCCCAAACATGTTTATATTTTAAACATAAGAATAGGTATTTATGTGTAATGAAAATCCAATACTGGTCCACTCATAAAAGATTATAATACTACATGTACATTTTATTTTCCTACTTGCATTAATTGAAACTTGAAAACGAAGTGTAATACAATTTTATTTATGTAAGCAAAACCTATGTACTATGTGTATAGTTTTTAGCATTTGCATTTACAAATCAGAAGCATGAACTGTTCATATGTATAGTTTAATCTCTACCAGCCTTCGAAATTTGACAATGTATATGTACTGCTGGTAACTTTCTTGTCTTTTGTACAAACTTTTCGTGTCCAGGTTTTAAATAAAATACATATACATGTAGTTTCAGCACTTCCTTGTTTTTTGTCAGATAAAGAGCCTTGTGAATATGAAGATGTGTATGTATTTTTACTTACAGAGTGTGAGTTGAAGCTTTATCCAGGCGGTGTTTATTGAATCTGGCATATTTACCAAAGAACAAAGTTCTTGTTCTGCCCTGAAAACAGGACTCAACTTGTCAGGTCTTCATAGATCATTCTATGATACTTCATTTCATCAAAATTAACTTTTATTAATACGTTCATATTAGCGGTCGAACACAATGATAACGACAATGATACATATGATACATGTTTGTTAGTATAGATATCATGGTATATGTTTACTTGTGTTGAGTTGTATACACTGGGTAATATGTATCTCAGCTAACAAAATTATAATTTTATGGTGATGGACACAGAATGTTCTATCCTCATTGATTTAAAGTTTTCAAATTCTGGCATGCAAACAGCAAAAAGTAATATTCTCGTCAAAGTTATAATACAGGATGGAACTGTGTCCATGATATTGAATAATACTCATTGCTGCACACTGCAAGATGAAAGCATAAGAATAAAGCTTCTTGCGTGTCAATATAAATAAATCATAATGTGTACCTGAAAGAAGAGATTAACAAAACAGATGAAATAAGATAAACTTGCTTCAATCTTCGCGTATAACTGGAAGTTCCAAGTATACATTTGAAGACCAACACACATCCAATTGATAACCGCTCGGCCGGTTTGCCTGCCACCGTTTGTTTTCTTGGCATCGTCTTTTTTCAAACAAAATAGCATGATTAATCAAACGTTGTGAGCGGATCACAACTACACAATGTTGAACAATATTTAATGTATTACATATATACCAACTACTAGCATGGATTATTGAGATAGTTGTCATAGAGATAAACGAGTAACAATCACAACTCGCTTTCCTTCTTGTTAACGTTATTTGCCTTTCTTGCACAAAGCCAAAAATATTTTATACAATAAAAAATATGTACGAAGTAATAATTGCACGTTTTATCTGCGCACATTCACGTCTCGTGCAGCGCACAGAAACGCTTCCAAACAAAGATCTATCAATTTATAGATCATTGTTTCAACGTAACAAAAATAAACATGTTAATCACCAGTTAGTACATGGTTCAATTCAGTTGCAAGCTTATAGACAGACGCAAATAACTCGACCGAGAAAAGCCAATTTCTGACGTCAGCGTGCTTTAAAAGAAAATAATAAACACCCTTAGACATTCTTATTGTTAAGGATAACTACGCAATTACACCATCCGTGTACATATGAACAAACATTTTATGGCCGACATATACACTATACGGATGGTGTAATTGCGTAGTTATCCTTTATTACAATATGTGTTCGGTTAAAATGTCGTAAGATAACATGCAAACGAGTAAATATATTGTAAATGAAACACAATGCTGGGTTATACGATATATCCTAAAGTTACGCCTACTACGTGGAACTACCTTGGAAATTATCAGAATCAGGCCGGTACCACTGAAATATGTCGCACAATTCATGCCATACACATTTGAATCTATGTTTAGCGTCCTCTTAAATTGTTGTAACAAACACAACGCCAACAAAAAACATACAAAAATTTGACATTTTCTAAAACCGGCTTCTTTTAATATGAAAGCAGCGAATAGCTACTCTACTTTAGGATATTGAAAATGGAACCATTTTATATACTTCTTTTTTTAAATGAAGTTTTAGGCATTGTGAAGGTTCTTTATAACTTGATCTTCCGAATTGTTATAATATTTGTGTGTTTTGTTTCAGTCAGGCTTCCTAACATCTACCCGCTAAACATGCGCAACATTGTGTATGTTTATACTGAATGAAACAATGCTTTTCCTGTTATACTTTTATAAAACTGTATAGTAAACCATTTATGATCTGCTATATGTTTATCTCTCTCAAAGATTTAACCATCATTTTGCAGTCACCAACAACTGAAAAAAATCGTTCGGTAAAATCTGCCAGATGTCGATGGTGTTGAATATTTTTCTTCAATTATGCCTTTTCAAAAAGAGAAACTGTTGACAATCGCGTGTCCCTACACAAACTATGAAATGCATCATATATATATCATCATATATATATTGTTTAATATACATTATTTGCTAATGTACATAAACATAAAACAACATTGCAAGAATACATAGAAAACACAGTACAATCAGTCGTCTTACAATTATGCATGGCAAAGCTATACACGCGTGGTGATACATTGCCTTAACTTTTCTTCTTGTGAGATGTGTAAGATTGACTTTTCTTAAGACAACTATGTACTGCAAACTCTCCCGTTGGAACAATAGATGGTAGGATAGAAATCTTCACAATTTATACAATTTAATGTGTCACTGTTTCTACATATTATACATCATCTACGTTATGAAACCCATGTATCGTTTATCATTTAGAGACGACTGTGAAGGCGTCGCAGGGATGAACGATCAAAAGATTCAATAAATAATGATCTACGGCGTCCACACGTCTTGTAATGAGGTCTTCACCTGGACTGTTGTTTTCTGTAGATTTCTGTATTTGTTTGTTATTTTTGTGTTATTTTGTTGACGTTGTTTTTCAAATTAGATAAGCGTAAGATATGATCAGTTGTCATTTTAGTTGTTCACCTTTAAGTTTATTAAGCTTGTGAAGATTAAGCATTTCGTCGCCTTAAAGCCACACACCTTATTTTGCATAGTAAATTTAAGTATAAATAACAAACATATTTTATCTATGCCAATTAGAATATATTTGGTGGTTAAAAGGTAGAAATCCGTCTTTTTTGCGCTTTAAAACTTAAAAATGATCGCGTTTGTCGAAATGGACGCATACATCTAGAAATCCTACTTTCGGTTTTAAAAGCGGTACTGTTTGAAAAATAATAAAGTATTTGCTAACTAGGCTATAGATTTAATTTTATCCATGCCAATTAGAATATATCTGGTGGTTACAAGGTAGAAATCCGTCTTTTTTGCGCTTTAAAACTTTAAAATAATCGCGTTTGTCGAAATAGACGTACACGTTTAGAAATCCTACTTTCGGTTTTAAAGCGGTAATTACCGGTTGAAAAATAAGAAATAACATGCTTACTAGGCTGAAGATTTAATGAAAATTGTGCACACTTTCAAATTGCATCTACATGTATTGATTTACATGTACTTCATTTCAAGGTGTGTGGCTTTAACAAATTAGTTGTCTGGCAATTCGGTATCCAGCAATATTAATACAAGGACATAAACATATATCCCATGCATCTGTTAAATTTTCAGAAGACATTTTGCTAGATTATTGAACGATAAAAGATTTGCAAATTGGAATAGGAATCTGCTTATTATCCAATTGAAACCGCTGAACAAAAATACAGGTACGAGAATGAATGGATGCGGCAATAGTTGGACGAATTGTAGTACTGGCCTAAGTGTACGTTACGATGGTAAAGTCAAGCAAAGTGAAGACGACAAGCTGTTGGATGATAGTTCCGAATTGTGAATTTATGTTATTATACCACAGACATCAAATACTGTTAATCAAGCGAAAGCACAGAATGTTGAGGACATAGCATGCATACTTTTTTATGCAAGGATACAATAAATACAATTTTATTAAATACTGTTCGAAAAGTTAAGTCAATTGTGTATCACACGATTTATATAATGTTTAAAACCACAACCGCAATAATGAAGGGTAAGAAAGTCAAACGCAGGTCAAAGAATGACAATAATTAAATGCAAATATTTTATTTCAAATCCAAACAAGTCTGCGTGTATCAGACGCTTACGGATTTAAACATCTGGCTAAACATGACTGTGANTCGGTATCCAGCAAAATTAATACAAGGACATAAAAATATATCCCATGCATCTGTTAAATTTTCAGAAGACATTTTGCTGGATTATTGAACGATAAAAGATATGCAAATTAGAATAGGAATCTGCTTATCATCCAATTGAAACCGCTGTACAAAAATACAGATACGAGAATGAATGGATGCGGAAATAGTTGGACGAATTGTAGTATTGGCCTAAGTGTACGTTACGATGGTAAAGTCAAGCAAAGTGAAGACGACAAGATGTTGGATGATAGTTCCGAATTGTGAATTTATGTTATTATACCACAGACATCAAATACTGTTAATCAAGCGAACGCACAGAATGTTGAGGACATAGCATGCATACTTTTTATGCAAGGAAACAATAAATACTATTGTATTAATTACTGTTCGAAAAGTTAAGTCAATTGTGTATCATACGATTTATATAATGTTTAAAACCAATACCGCAATAATGAAGGGTAAGCAAGTCAAACGCAGGTCAAAGAATGTCAATAATTAAATGCAAATATTTTATTTCAAATCCAAACAAGTCTGCGTGTATCAAACGCTTACGGATTTAAACATCTGGCTAAACATGACTGTGACAGAAGACATTATAAACACGTGGGTACCGTTTGGTTTGTAAAGCGCATGTACATGAAAAGGTCAACATTTCGGAATGTTTAAAAACATATTTTTTAACGCCCATCTTTGATACGTCGAACATTTGATGCTATGGATTATATTGATCAGTATAATACGTGTGCTACTAAAACAGGCCACGGTACTTTTCAATTTTGTTCTCAAGACTCAGTTACTACAATATACACCAACTTAATTTATACAACGTCTTCATGAATGAATAATGTTTGCATGCTTATATTAGTTTTATTTTCGAATGTGTGATTTTGGAAAGATGTAAATAAATTAAGCGATGAAACCTGTTTACCCCACAAACAAGTGCGCTATATGGGCATGTCAAAGAACCACCCGTATGAAGCCCATATTGCAGCAATGACAGGATAAATAAAATTATAAGTATGAAATAACTAACATAAACCAATACTTATTTTTAATCAGCATTTCTTTTTTTTTTTACTTAAAAATTCAATGTTAAGGTTTATATGTTCAAATATACGAACCAATAGCAAATACAGATGTGCAATTTAAAACAAAATTTATGTTTACCATATACTATTATATTGACAATTGGAGACTCGAAGTATGAAGTTTAATAATTGATATAATTATTATTTATTTTATTTTATTTGAATTGATAGCGTTTATTCACCTCCATACATTACAAATTGTTTCGTTAGTTTACATGTCATTTTGTTATTATACAATAAAGTTTTTTAACAATTCAAACAATAGAGATAAATAAAATCCATGCATTCCATTATATAGACACAATCATACAGTTCACACACACACATATACACATACACATATGCCATGTTATGATACAAAAAAGGAAAATGTTTGGACTTCATAAAATCATAAACTTTTATCAAACGTTTGGACTTCAGACAATTACAAACATTAACAAATGACCATGGTATTGAATAGTGTAAGTACACGACACAATTTAAAATAACAATATTCATTGATCTACAAAAAGTTTTACAATTAACCCGTTTAGAAGTTCTTTTTCCTGATATTTTGTTTTAGATTGAATGTCCAATGCTACGCAAAAATAGTTATTCAGGCCCCCTTATTGAAGGCAATTGACCCTTTCTCTTGCATACAAATATATACTTTTTAATTTCAAGAATAAGAATATTAATATCAGTCATGTTAATACTTGTACACCTAAATAACATTGTTTGACATGAAATCTCAGTACATTTTTGCACATTATGTGATCTTAAAAATTCTACAACATGATTTACATTTCTCTTTGAGAAAATGCAGTCCCATAATAAATGTAATAGGGTTTCTTCATTTTCATTACAGAAGGAACATAAATTGTCATGAACAATTGATATAATTATAACTTGAACTTTATCACAATGATTATAATTACAGAAAGAAAGAAAGAGAACTAAAACTTTAAAAAATATATATTTTTTTATTATTCGCAACTGATTATAATGGTCTATGAGAATACACAATACCAGTTCTGTACAAATGTCTTTGAAGCAATTTGCATTGCCAACATCGGCTGCATAGGGAATGGACTAACGTTAGAATTAACATGATATACACCGATAAGACAGATGTTAGTTTTTCATGAGATCAATTTATAAGTTAATAAGATTAGATATACAGAATTCTTCAAAGATGTTTTTACGAGCAGATTTTCTCATTTTGATGAAGATGATTCATAACTGAACTGAGCAGTTATAATTGAGTGTATTTTATATACTTTTATAACAGGAACCTTTTTTTTCTGAATGGATTGCATCTAATTATTTATTTTGCAAAAAGTATCAGCTGCACAGAGGTTTGCACATTACGATTGACAAAAACTGGTTAAAAATTAGTTATTTTCTGCACATAATGGAATACAAAATTGGAAAATACAATACTGTTGAAAAGAGATTAATGTGCTAAAAGAAATATACCAATCAAGATGTCTGGCTTGAGGTTACACAAGACCTGACAGGTTACATTAAACGTATAAGGTACCAAAGGAAAACAATGACACAAAGAGTTTTATTTATGGGAAACACTGGATTTTAAATGGTACACCAGAGACATCGTGTGATCTGGCGATTTAAATATTAATGGTACTTACATATTAATTGAGTCTTGTCTGTTAAATAAGATCTTGAGAAAAACAAAACAATATGTTTAATTCTGTTATCATTGTCACTATTTTATTTTCATGGATGCCTTATGAATGATTTATTGCAATGCTGTATAAAGTATAAACTCTGGATTAACAGTGACAGACAATTATAAAGATTGTTGGCAGATAAATTGAGTTACTCATGCAATATCAAGTTAGGTAAATCATTGATAAATACTATTTAGTGCAATACAGTGCATACACACACGCCTTATTTTACTTATGTACTGTACAAACTATCTAACATTAAAATACCGTTCAATGTTTTTATTACACTACAGCATCTTCATTATATTTGAATCACGACTCTACTTTGTATAGCGTCTTTGTGTATCCCATTATAAATAATTTATGTGTGTGACAAACATGTTATAAACAGGACATTAATTTGATGACATCATGCTCTACTCATTGCTTAACCTTGACATCATCGTAATAACTATGATTGCGGTCAGAAACCACAGAATTATTTATAGCTTTCGGTTATCGGTTATAAGCAGCGTTGATGATAGTCCAACAAAGATACTGTATGCTTCAATTTCATAATTTCATAATACATACCTTTGTGGTTAATCACTGCATATGACTCTGTCTTGTTTTTTGTACTGTATTTTAGTGTTAACAACACAAGTATGGCAATATGTATGTACTCAATGACTCTTTAAGAGGCCAATACGTATACCTATATTAGTTACATTTACAACCTTGAATATTTAATAATATTTCTCCTATATTTTGGGAGTTTTCTATAAAATTACTGATATACTATCATGTATTATGCTTTTCTACGAGGAGAACATCTATCAGTTCATTCGCGTTTTAAGATAAACTTCGTGTCCCTTCTTGGTACAAGAGGCACATTGTACGGATTGCCAGTCCGTCCAGTGCATTGTTTCCAGATGTTACTGTCAAGTTTCAACAATGTAGACTATAACCCTTTGGCCATTGTTTATGAGGACCATTATCCCAATCAATCCATATCATCCGACTTAAATTTGAAATATCTTGAAATATCTTTAAATTGTATGTGTCAACTAGATTTTACAGCTTTAACTCAAGCCGAAACTGCTCACTATTAAAACAGCTGATGCATATAACCATTTCAAATCCACCTAATAATTTTATAACCCAATGCATACATTTTTTAAGGTCTGACTCATTATCTTTTCATATTTCTGTCTAGTGTTCTTGTTGATGTAGCTTCAGGTTTCCGCTGACTATTTGGCTGTCTTTTTTTATCGGTTTTTGTATCTCTTCCAAAATCAGATGAACACAAAATTATCATCGACACAGCATAAATAAACGGTGTTTTTGTTGGCTCTTCAAATGTTGACACTTAAAACCTAAACAGCAGGTTGCTTGTTCAGCTTTGCAGGTCAGATTCATGCCCACATTTTGTGACTGCCAGAAGGGGGCAATTAACAGAATGACCATAACATTATGAGGTTTTTCTATTGAAAAAGGATTAGTAGGGACGGATTTTTTAATCAGATTTTAAGTAGTTCATTTTGCTTATTGAATAGGAAAATGTTTTAACAAATAATAATCAGACTTGGTGGTATTTATGCTAGAGAAACAAAAAAAAATGAAAAGGTATATGTAAAAGTTTTGTTTAAGATTTAGTCAGATTCTGTCATTTATTAACTGTTCTCATGAATTTAAAGTACAGAAGCATGTGTCATTTCAGATAGTGTCCTTATCTAAGGGAATGGCACTTAATTTAACCCCTTGCATATTAATTTTCATGAAAATGCAAGTTTGCAAGTATGTGCACAAGAAAACATAATACTAGCATAAGACATGTGCAAACGTCATGATATATATTACTTTCTAATTACCTGTTGTTTTATTATAATTTACATCGAACTTGATGAAAAATCTCTACATACCTTAAGTGTTATGACTGTTTTATACTTTAATGGAAGTGTTCACCTTATTTGAAAGTAAAACTGCAGAATAGATATTTTATTTGAAACATGATATTGGCTTCTATGAAATCAGACACTTTTTCCCAGTATATTGTGTCAGCAATTTTTACCACCAACATTTTGCTTACAATGAGAGTTTGTACAATGACCTGCTTTCAAATCACAAGAATGCTGGTCAGTATGTAAACTTTCATAAAATTGAGTGCATCACATCCTGTCATGCGATAATGGGTCTAATGCCATAAGCGGCATTCCCACAGTCTGGTCTGGAGCTATGCTGTCCGCTTTAAAGTCAGGCAAGGCTTCGTGGTCTCAAAAGTGGACATGGAAGCTTCTGACCAGCCTGCGCGAATATGCAGGCTTGTCACGAGCTGTGGTGGCTGCATAAGGCATAAGACCCATTATCGTATAACACGGCTCAAATGTACTCAAAATTTCATTATTTTAGCGCTTAATATTGGCATTGTCTTTATTAAAGTTTCTCTGAAAGTTTGTTGTGACAATGCCTTAGGATTTGATCAATAGTAGTTAAAAGTGGATAATTGTCTTTATTAGAGTTGATACGGGAATTTCCTAACTACTTATATTTATTCAACAGTTTATTAGTAATGTTTATAAACTCAACATTTTACTTTGCAACGCGATGTATTATATTGAAATTATTCTATTCTTTTTTATAAAAATTGTCAGTACATCTTACAGCTACAATGCTTACACATTTTAATCTCTTAAACCGCATTGCCCTGCAAAGGTGGGCTTAACAACTGATATCATCTGACAAAATGCTAATTACCCATACCCTAATAAGGTCGTCTACAAAGGTGGCCATAATATGGTAATACAACAAGTTCACGCTTGGATCACTAATAAGCTCCCGTTTCATAATAGGCTTGCTTTCATTTGACCAAAGCCATTGTGGCAAACTTGTTAACAAAAATATACGGCGTCTAAGCTTGATTCTGATACTATTTGCGCCCGAGGTGGGCCAACTAACTTCAGTAGTCTAGGGCACAGAAGTTGTAACTGTACCCTGTTGTTTGATAAGACCCAGTGGAGAATCCGTGGCATTATAGCACTGAATTACATGAAATATTGATGACTCTAACTTATTTAATTTCAACTTGCACTTGCCAAACAGCATATTACCATGTTATCAAAGAGGCCTTACAAGGTTGTTTTGCCACAGATTTGCNTACATTGAACTTGATGAAAAATCTCTACATACCTTAAGTGTCATGACTGTTTAATACTTTAATGGAAGTGTTCACCTTATTTGAAAGTAAAACTGCAGGTTAGATATTTTATTTGAAACATGATATTGGCTTCTATGAAATCAGACACTATTTCCCAGTATATTGTGTCAGCAATTTTTACCACCAACATTATGCTTACAATGAGAGTGTGAACAATGACCTGCTTTCAAATCACAAGAATGCTGGTCAGTATGTAAACTTTCATAAAATTGAGTGCATTACATCCTGTCATGAATGGGTCTTATGCCATAAGCGGCATTCCCACAGTCTGGTCTGGAGCTATGCTGTCCGCTTTAAGGTCAGGCAAGGCTTAGTGGTCTCATAAGTGGACAGGGAAGCTCCTGACCAGCCTGCGCGAATATGCAGGCTGTTCTCGAGCTGTGGTGGCTGCATAAGGTACAAGACCCATTATCGTATGACACGGCTCAAATGTACTCAGAATTTCATTATTTTAGCGCTTAATATTGGCATTGTCTTTATTAAAGTTTCTCTGAAAGTTTATTTTGACAATGCCTTAGGATTTGATCAATAGTAGTTAAAAGTGGATATTTGTCTTTATTAGAGTTGATACAGGAATTTCCTAACTACTTATATGTATTCAATAGTTTATTAGTAATGTTTATAAACTCAACATTTTACTTTGCAACACGATGTATTATATTAAAATTATTCTATTCTTTTTTATAAAAATTGTCAGTACATCTTACAGCTACAATGCTCACACATTTTAATCTCTTTATACCGCATTGCCCTGCAAAGGTGGGCTTTACAACTGATATCATCTGACATAATGTTAATTACCCATACCCTAATAAGGTCGTCTACAAAGGTTGCCATAATATGGTAATCCAACAAGTTCACGCTTGGATCACTAATTAGCTCCCGTTTCATAATAGGCTTGCTTCAAGTTGACCGAAGCCATTGTGGCAAACTTGTTAACAAACAATATAGGGCGTCCAAGCTTGATACTGATACTATTTGCGCCCAAGGTGGGCCAACTAACTTCAGTAGTATAGGGCACAGAAGTTGTAACTGTACCCTGTTGTTTGACAAGACCCAGTGGAGAATCCGTGGCATTATAGCACTGAATTACATAAAATATTGATGACTCTAACTTATTTAATGTCAACATGCACTTGCCAAACAGCATATTACCATGTTATCAAAGAAGCCTTACACGGTTGTTTTGCCACAGATTTGCTTGTTTGCATACCAAATTGACTATCTCTAGATTCTATATCTCCAAAAAACTTAGGTGTTGTCGCCAAAGAGACCGTCCATTAATGACATGTTTTTGAAAAAAAACTAAAACAGTGTGATGTTCTTAAATTAATTCAAATGTCTTCAATATTCAAGGTTGCTCACATTGCTTCATACTCTAGGTGGTCTACATAAATAGTGTTTTCCCACATGTGTATTAAGAGTAAATTGAAAGCTTTGCAGTATTATTTTAATTCATTTTCTTTTCAATTGTATTTAGGTGGCACTATTGGCAAATCCCTTAATGACAGGTACAGCTTTGCCATTCCTGTTCAGCAGCGTGACAAAATGGGGTCTAAATAACTTTTATTGAAATAATGTTAGGTTTTGTGTTTTTAAATATTATTATATAATTTCAGTTCTTTCTAGGTCAGGCACACATGGTTGTAAAGTTGTTTGAAATTGCAAACAATAAAAATAAAGAAGTTGATATAGTTAAAAAAGATAAGTTATTAATGATTAAAGTTTGTTCATCAATCTCAATTCCAATTATAATGAGTAATTAGTCAATCAACAAATTAGCAACACAATTTGAAACGTCAAAGACTTTTCAAAGTTATATTTTGAATTTTGCAGTGTTGTAATGAGTATGGTGTCTGCCTTGCCAACAAGGGGTTGTGAGTTTGATCCACTCTTGGAGAGCGTTTTTCCAATCTTTGGGAGCGTTTGTCAACTCTTGGGGAGCGTTTTTCCACTCCTGGGGAGCTATTTTTCACTCTTGGGGAGCTATTTGCCACACCTGGGGAGCTATTTTTCACTCTATGGGAGCGTTTTCCACTCTTTTGGAGCGTTTTTCCACTCTTTGGGAGCGTTTTTCCACTCTTGGGGAGCGTTTTAACAATCTTTCTCATACGACAGACTTTATTCTTTCCCCAGAATTCGGACCGACAATTATCAACGAGCCTTTAGCTTTCTGCAGGATAGAGTTTATATAAGAAGGTAGAACCCTTTTTGAACTAAATTATGTCAGCATTTGTCAGCTGCATGCTGACATTTCCGAAATTCAAAAAAAAAACAACAAAAGTTTATAATTACATTCAGGAAAATTCGGGCATTCAATTGATTGCATAATCAGAGATTTTTACTTTAAATGCACTTCCTGTTTTAAATTAAAACCACTTTTGTTTGCGCAATTAATTTGAAATGCAGTCTGCATTGTCTCCAGTAAGACAGAAGTTTCTACGATCTTCCAAAATCTGAGGGCAGATTTGTTCAGCTGGCGAAATCAACACAGCACATGGCACAATGGCCCGCAATCAATTGCGCAGTGTTCCTAAGCATCTAAACCGACCCAGCAAAAGAACTTTCCAGAAACTTTCGCTTCCTTTGTAAAGATGTCTGGTAACTTCAAAATGGAAACCACTGATGGGTTCTAGAATTTGGAGAAAAAATGGGTTAAGATGATGATTTCACTTCTTACCACAACGCCAGGTTGTGTTATTTCTGATGTTCTTTTATCTCCATTCTTAATGGTATCAGGTCAATCTATAGGAATTTTCTTGTTACAAGATTTATCACATTTTTGGCCTAACTGGATTTTGTCTGACATAAGCATAATATCCCTTGTGGGTGTGTGGGGAAAAATGGAAAACAGTTTAGTTTTGAGCAGGAATATTGGAGAGAGTAATTAACTAATCGTTATCCATTGAACAATGATATGGTAAAGAATGATCTAAAAATGGTTAATTACGAGAAACCAGCCGGCTGGCATAATCTCTGCAAAAGTATGCATGGAACTTCATTGTTGTCTAACTACATTATTCAAAACTTTTAAGTCTTGTGTATATTGTTATTTTATTGTTGAAAAAAGGAGGTTTAGATCTAAATATGTGCAAATTCTTATTCAGAAATTTACTAGTAACAGTGATTTTGGCTTCTATACAGCACACTGCACATGTAAATAATTGATACGTTGATGAAGGTATGTGATTAAATATTTGAACCGGGCATTTGGTTCAAAAACTAACACAAAAGCTTAAGCAATACTTTTGCATGTGCAGGTATGGTTCATGGTCTGTTTGGTCCAATCAGACAAATCCCTGCGTGAATTGAAAGGTAAGGTGTTAAATTGCCACCTCAACTGTGTTTGTCACATGGGGTATTCTCTGTCATTAATCACCCTGTACCATCTCTAATTCAGGCTTGAAAATCACCAATACTCCAAGCAAATTGAAATTGGTTTTTCACATAGACTGAATAAAATCTGAAGTAAATTTTGATTTATCCCCAGGAAATAAAATTGTAGATATTAATTGAAGGGTAATTAGGTATCTGTCTTGCTGTTTTGTGTCAATAATAAATGCAGGGTACAGATTTACCAGCTTTCTTTGAAATGCCGTGGCTTTAAGAATTGACCTACATTTAACCTTTTAGATCTTGAGTTTTGTTCTCTTCTACTTGTCATTGAAAATCATATTGCACCATGTTCTTAATCCATAAGTATCCAATTATGCATCATAATTGATGATAAAAAATGTGAGCTGCATCGTGCGAAATTGGGTCTTGTGCTATATGTAGCTCCAGACCAACTGCACATCCACATAGTCTGGTCAGGAGCTTTGTTACCCGCTTTTAAGACACAGAAAATGGAGTGTTTTTATTAGCAGACATGGTAGCTCCTGACAAGACTGCGCAGATGTCACGCTTGATGCATATGGCATAAGACCCATTTCCGTATGACCCGGATGATATACCAATGCAAAGACAACACCTGCCAATGTACATTTATTGTCTTGCAATCTCCAGATAATTAAAAAAGCAGTTGTCTTATTTGTGAAACAAGACTTAGTGTCTCGAAATATGGCAGCGAAAGGTTGTATCATTTAAAACAGATGGTATAACTGCCATAATTCTAATATACTGGTGTCCATCTCTTGAATTATGTTCAGCATCGATGGAGGTCGCATGTTGAAAGAACTTTAAAAAAATTCAGTAATAGGACAAGCTGGCTTTCCTTTATTTACCACTTGATTTTTGCCAAAAACATGTTATGTCTGCACGGCATTCGTTCATATTTATCTTTAACATCAGCCAGTATTCCCGTGCAGTGGGATAACGTTTTGATTCAGCGGGTTGGGCATACGATTCCATAAATGCAGGCTTAATGTTACAAGCATTTGTCAACACGAATAAGGCCATATGTTATTTGAAAATATATCAAACAATATGAATCTTAAAAATCAATTAATATTTGATTGTTAATTGCGATCCTGGTAAAAAAAAACAACCGTAGTAAGAAAATGGAGGCCCAAACACAAGCCAGTTAGCTATGCCGATTTACGAGGTTGGTCAGTGTTGAGGTCATGTTCATTGGATGAATAAAGGAATTAATAAATGAATGGTTGGATGCATGATGAATTGAATGAATTAATGAAATATAAACGATTGTCCTTTGGATGTTAGGATGTCAGTTAACTATAATGCCCTCTTCCCCACCACAACCTGCCACCGACTTGTGCCCCCTCATTACATTTAGGACATGCAGGTCTGGAATCGTCCCTGTTCTTTCTATGTCAATCCTAGGGCAAACTTCAGCCCCATTCCCAATCTAAAATTGGTAAGATTTTACCCATAATTGAATGCCCAAAATTCCTGATTGAAGCATTATTTCTTTAATGCCAACATTTAGTTCATCTCCATATCCAGCTCTATGAGTAACCTTAGCAAATATAATGCTAAAAACACTCTTATCCTCACTATAAAACATGATATTGCTATTCATGTTAATATTTCTTGCCATCGTTGGGGAGTCGTAATTAATAAAATGCCTTAAATACAGTTAGGTACTTGTGACTGAAATAGATCTAAGAAGTGCACAATTTTAATGTAAATTACATTTTTATGAATGTAGACATCACTGTTTTCTCATCAAGGGACCTTGTACCATAGATTTGTGCATACAATGTTATGTTTGGAATGTTGTAATGTCTTTAAATTGACATCAGTAATGATTTGTATGATGCATCGCTGTTTTATAAGAAGCCATAATGTGTGTTTCTGTAATTACAATGATAAGATTCAGGAGCTTTCTGATTGTGTTTCGCTGATTTATCACAATGCAACCAGTAAGGTCTGTATTTACACTCAGAATGCGTCCACTAGTGCTATGCAAGGTTGCATTTCAATTATCATCTTGGATAAACTCAATATGGCTTTAATGGCCTTGATAAAAAAGATTCACTGCTTAGTCCATTTTTATATATTTGTAAGTTAATTGTCTATGAAAAAAAGAAAGGTACTTAAAAATTAAGGGTTTTATCTGAAGAATGGTTTGTCATAAGTATTTACTCCTGTATTATGTAATTTTATGGACATTTTTATGCTATATTATTTGGTCTTTGAATACATATTGTAATTTTGACTTTGAACTAATTGACTGTGTCTCTATAATGTAAATTGAATAAACCATACATGTGTTCAGATGCTGTATTGTCAGCAATCTTCAGAAACTTAAAGTAACAATATTTCATGGTTTGTCGTAATTCTTGAAAAAAAAAGCATAAATGTTACTAATCTTATTAAATTCAGAAAATGTAACACTTGACAATTAAAGTCCTGTGCAAATTTCTTACGCTCATAACATTTTTATCACTCATAACATCTTTATCGTGAAGTGTCATTCCCCAGAGTTTAATTTCTGTCCTATTTGCAGAAAAACAAATCAGTTAATAGTATTAAATGTTTACTTTATGACTAATTTTATGATGCTTTAGCACAGATACATTATGGGAATTGCAATTTAATACTGAGTCATAACCCAAATTTAGGGACAGAATGAAATTGGATTCATCAGTTACGAGCAGATATTCATTTCCTTTTTATTACTTTGTGTACTCAAGGGTACGTGCTGAATAAGGTGTCTTACTGTTATGATCAACAGAATATGCTTGTCCAAAATTGTCCAAAAAAGTAATATCGAGCCATAGGCCGTAATAGTTCTGACTATAAAAAATGAAGGATGGAATTTGATGTTTGAAGATGTCAGCATGAATGGTAGTCGAACTGAGATCTTTAAGAGTAGTTAATATTATTTTGTATATTCTACCATATCAAAATATCAATTCACATGCATCATATGTAATTTATAAACAAATTATAGTTGATATCTGATACTATGCCTTTAGATGTAAATTATTTGTAGCATTTTGATATCAATGTTTATTGTAATGAAAATACATATTTCTTTTATAGTAGGTAATGCACTTGCTCACATATTGTTGCTCAGTTGTGAATTTGTTTTAATATTTTAACATTTTCAAAACTGGTTTGCAAGAACATAAAATAAATATTATTGCAAATTTACTCCAAAAATAACCTGATTAATATGTCTCAAATACTGTCTTATGTCCATCAAAGTAAATAATGCTTGTCAATATAATCAACAAACATGTGCTTCTATAGTTTGACAATTGTGGTACTATTTATTTTGATCAAAGGTATAAATATTTATATCCTGTTCATACATGGGCATTTGCAGTCTCCTGTCATTACGCAATGATTTATCTCTCATTAATGACAGTAACATAAGCACATTGAATGTTGTAAAGACCTACTCGTCACATAATGCAAGTAGGTCATCTGAAATAATTGATCATTTTCAAATTAAATGTGGCATACATTTATGAATGGACATAAATGGATAATTCTCCAGTGTAACGTGTCCTTCGATCTTGGGCTTGGGTCATTCCACGCTATTCACAAAGTCAGCAGTTATGCGCTTTCTTGCTAAAAGTATTAATTGTACATGAAGGCTTGATGTAATGAACCTGTATAGTCCAACATCAAAATATAAACGTCTGCAATCAGTTTTCACAAACAAATTTGAATTGACATTGCTTTTCATAAACAAAACTGAACAAATGAAATATAAAGTAATTTAAAAATAAAGTACTTGTTAAACACATTCCTCGTGGTGGATGACATTGTTATGAAACCTCTTAGTAGAACAATCACACTTAAAAAAATATAAACAAGGAAATTCGTAGAATTGATATCCCCCGCAACATATCTTTTGTTTAGGGATGGGTGCAAATCAGACGGATGAACATACTACAAAACAAAGGGCCATTACTCCGTTATTAACAGATGGTGTACAATGCCATTTGGCGTGCATCATCGTCTTATCCATATATACACTCATACCAAGTTTCAATGAAATCCGCCAAAGCACTTCCAAGATATGGCTCCGGACACAAAAGTGCCTATAGTAAAAAGCATTTTTTCAAGATACAAAGGGCCATAACCCTGTTTTTAACAGATGGTGTACAATGCCATTTGGCGTGCATCATCCTCTTATGCATATATATACTCATACCAAGTTTCAATGAAATCCGCCAAAGCACTTCCAAGATATGGCTCCGGACACAAAAGTGCCGGACGGACGGACGGACGGACGGATGGACGGACGGACAGCCGGACGGCCGTACAGCCGGACGGACGGACGGACAACGCCAAAACAATATCCCGCCGCCTCTGGCGGGGGATAAAAAAACAAATATAATTGGTAGTGCTGTTTGAGCCGGCTAGCTCATTGAGCTGAAACATTACAAACCTGATGATGGCCCTGCCATATTAGTTGCGTGGGAAATGGTCATGAAATTACTATTATGACCTTTCTCTAAATACCTCTTATACAATAAGATTATTTGTGGCATAAGTATGAGCATTCTCGTAAACCAGCTTATTTAGGAATAGTTTGAGTCGGTTAAGTTACCGCCGTGATATAACTGAAATACTTTTGAACATGGCAAAAAATCCAAACATCAAAAAAAACAAACAAATAGCTCCTTGTTTCTTTACTGGTAACACCTTATTTCTGGTTGCAGGTACAAGGCCCTGTTCCGTGTGACACATGCTGGACGTGGCTGCCAGAAATCCGAGTGGGCCAAGGTGCTGAAGAAGGGAGACCAGGTGTGCGTAGAGTGCCAGCCTACATCTATGAACAAGAGGCTCGAGCGATGCCGAGGTCATGGCGTGTTCCGCGCCAACACCACCTGGAAGGCCATTGAGGTGTCTCACTGCCTCGGCAAGTGGGAGATGATCACCCATCACGACCAGGGACAACTCTGCAAACTCAGCGATCACTCGTTTGTACTCGTCTAAGGAAAACACTGGTGTCAGGCTTCGAGGATTGAGTGCTGAGGTTTTGTGTCTGTTATTGATATGATTCGCCACCTGTGAATTTTACAAGTTCCTGTCCGCTTTGATCATTCATGGTAGATAGGTTGTTTTAACTCTAAGTTTGTGAAATATCGAAATGTTTAGCAGATATATCAGTTTTGCTCTCATCCGTTGATTCAGTTTGATTCCTTTTTGGTTGTACTTGCAATTTTGTGCTGAGAGTATGCTAACTGATGTAATCTGCTTTGTGTGGAAAAGGTTTCTCCTGATGACAACATCTTTTTTTATGATGACAGATTCTCTGATTATTGAGACAACATTCAAAATATCACTGTGACACTCTTTTTAAAACACTTGTAGGACAAGATCAACCAATGTTAAACATATGTTAAGTATCTTACCTCAATTCTCTGTAGAATGCAACCAAAATAAGAGTAAGAAACAAATCTGATTGCAGGACAAATATGTTCACAATTGTTTTAGTTTATATGGGTGCTTTTGTAAATTTCATTTCATCATGCTGTTGTATGAGTTTTAAAAATATATGAAGTTTTATGAATGGTCTATATAGATGCACAGTTGAATGCCATGGAATTATTTTGAGTTTATTTTGTAATCTTACTCATGATGATTCTCACTTATAAGTTCATTGTCAAGTATGGAAAGAGTATCGTGCATAAAATGTCACTATTTGCATTGATGTGCTGTATAGAAGTTTTTTGTTTGTAAATAGTCTTGAATGTTTAAGCTCATACTAACATCTGCAATCGTAGTCAACTTTCATAACCCACTTGGCGAGTAATGTCTATCTGTTAATGTCTGTTTGTAATTGATTGAAGATTGAAAACCAAAGAGCATATATCATGTGTTTCAAATTTTACTCAACTTTGAACCTTTTGTGCATGGTATTTATACATATTGATATCCCTTTTTTCATACAATGTAGGTGCTACCTTAACCACAATAGTATGTTGTTTGAATTGTTTTATTATAGAAGTAGATATCTTAACACAGAACAAGGTAATTCTCCTATACAGTTCATATGTATACAAAATAAACTGGCTTCTGTCTTTAATCTGTAATTTTGTACCTTTTTGCTGTTAGATGACATTTTGTGTTATACAATAGTGCATGGGATTTCATTTAGAAGTGTTAATTCATTTACTTTAGCATATTTAATTATCAGGCTAGTTTACTAAAATATTATGTATGAAATAAGAAATATATTATCAATGTGCAAATTTATGTCAATGCTTCATTTGTTAACTACCAGAATGCCAATATCTATAAAAAAAATAAAAGCTGGTGAAGCAAGATATAGAAACAAAGAATAAAAAATAAAAAAGTCATGCACACTCTCTTAATCGTTTATGTACCTCGATTGCTTATAATATGCCTTTGTGAAAAAAAATGACTTAATTTGCTCAGTGTTTTAAAAGATTCGAACTTTTAACGTCATTTTTTATTCAAGGCTAAGTATTTAATTTCATACATGTGCATTAATTTCATACTGGTGTTACAATATCAATGTAACAAAAGATCATTGAAATCAGCCTAATGTTTTGGTATAGTTTAAAGTTTATTTACGACTGACTTATGAATGAAAATTATAACTGTCAAATAAATGGCACTGCAAACATGGTGTAAATCAGTCAATCAATGTAACAGTCTGTTGCGTTAGATTGTGCCCCTTGACATAACTGATATACAATTAGGCTTTATTTCTTAAGTTTGTTTCCAAAATGTCTAGTATAATGCTGCCAAGACATTTCTTGTTCCGACCTGTTGCTTGGATTTGCTGTTCACCTCTCAGTAACGCATTTTGACTCTATTTGTAGTCCCTTAAAAAATCAAATTAAATTAAATACCTTTCTTAACAGATTCAAGTTTAAAAGGCTTCCTTTCCAACCCTTAGATACTAATGAGCAGCAAATAGCGTAAAACCTGAACTGACTGCGAGTTACTCGCAGACTGTTCCGGTTTTTTAGTGTGGGCGTTAGCTCACGCTAAAATAGAGAGGCAGTTTTGAAATTCACTATGCCTTAACTACGCTAGGGACGACAACTGCAGCTAGTAAATATAACCACTGCCTGTTTACACTGTAGCAGACAGCATGTATAAGGTTTANTCACATAATGCAAGTAGGTCATCTGAAATAATTGATCATTTTCAAATTAAATGTGGCATACATTTATGAATGGACATAAATGGATAATTCTCCAGTGTAACGTGTCCTTCGATCTTGGGCTTGGGTCATTCCACGCTATTCACAAAGTCAGCAGTTATGCGCTTTCTTGCTAAAAGTATTAATTGTACATGAAGGCTTGATGTAATGAACCTGTATAGTCCAACATCAAAATATAAACGTCTGCAATCAGTTTTCACAAACAAATTTGAATTGACATTGCTTTTCATAAACAAAACTGAACAAATGAAATATAAAGTAATTTAAAAATAAAGTACTTGTTAAACACATTCCTCGTGGTGGATGACATTGTTATGAAACCTCTTAGTAGAACAATCACACTTAAAAAAATATAAACAAGGAAATTCGTAGAATTGATATCCCCCGCAACATATCTTTTGTTTAAGGATNGACCTTTCTCTAAATACCTCATATACAATAAGATTATTTGTGGCATAAGTATGAGCATTCTCGTAAACCAGCTTATTAAGGAATATTTTGAGTCGGTTAAATTACCGCCGTGATATAACTGAAATACTTTTGAACATGGCAAAAAATCCAAACAGCAAAAAAACATACAAATAGCTCCTTGTTTCTTTACTGGTAACACCTTATTTCTGGTTGCAGTTACAAGGCCCTGTTCCGTGTGACCCATGCTGGACGTGGCTGCCAGAAATCCGAGTGAGCCAAGGTGCTAAAGAAGGGAGACCAGGTGTGCCAGCCTACATCTATGAACAAGAGGCTCGAGCGATGCAGAGGTCATGGCGTGTTCCGCGCCAACACCACCTGGAAGGCTATTGAGGTGTCTCACTGCCACGGCAAGTGGGAGATGATCACCCATCACGACCAGGGACAACTCTGAAAACTCAGCAAACACTCGTTTGTACTCGTCTAAGGAAAACACTGGTGTCAGGCTTTAAAGGCCTTGATAAAAATGATTCACTGCTTAGTCCATTTTTATATATTTGTACGTTAATTGTCTATGAAAAAAAAGAAATGTACTTAAAAATTAAGAGTTTTATCTGAAGAATGGTTTGTCATAAGTATTTACTCCTGTATTATGTAATTTTATNGACACTCTTTTTAAAACACTTGTAGGACAAGATCAACCAATGTTAAACATATGTTAAGTATCTTACCTCAATTCTCTGTAGAATGCAACCAAAATAAGAGTAAGAAACAAATCTGATTGCAGGACAAATATGTTCACAATTGTTTTAGTTTATATGGGTGCTTTTGTAAATTTCATTTCATCATGCTGTTGTATGAGTTTTAAAAATATATGAAGTTTTATGAATGGTCTATATAGATGCACAGTTGAATGCCATGGAATTATTTTGAGTTTATTTTGTAATCTTACTCATGATGATTCTCACTTATAAGTTCATTGTCAAGTATGGAAAGAGTATCGTGCATAAAATGTCACTATTTGCATTGATGTGCTGTATAGAAGTTTTTTGTTTGTAAATAGTCTTGAATGTTTAAGCTCATACTAACATCTGCAATCGTAGTCAACTTTCATAACCCACTTGGCGAGTAATGTCTATCTGTTAATGTCTGTTTGTAATTGATTGAAGATTGAAAACCAAAGAGCATATATCATGTGTTTCAAATTTTACTCAACTTTGAACCTTTTGTGCATGGTATTTATACATATTGATATCCCTTTTTTCATACAATGTAGGTGCTACCTTAACCACAATAGTATGTTGTTTGAATTGTTTTATTATAGAAGTAGATATCTTAACACAGAACAAGGTAATTCTCCTATACAGTTCATATGTATACAAAATAAACTGGCTTCTGTCTTTAATCTGTAATTTTGTACCTTTTTGCTGTTAGATGACATTTTGTGTTATACAATAGTGCATGGGATTTCATTTAGAAGTGTTAATTCATTTACTTTAGCATATTTAATTATCAGGCTAGTTTACTAAAATATTATGTATGAAATAAGAAATATATTATCAATGTGCAAATTTATGTCAATGCTTCATTTGTTAACTACCAGAATGCCAATATCTATAAAAAAAATAAAAGCTGGTGAAGCAAGATATAGAAACAAAGAATAAAAAATAAAAAAGTCATGCACACTCTCTTAATCGTTTATGTACCTCGATTGCTTATAATATGCCTTTGTGAAAAAAAATGACTTAATTTGCTCAGTGTTTTAAAAGATTCGAACTTTTAACGTCATTTTTTATTCAAGGCTAAGTATTTAATTTCATACATGTGCATTAATTTCATACTGGTGTTACAATATCAATGTAACAAAAGATCATTGAAATCAGCCTAATGTTTTGGTATAGTTTAAAGTTTATTTACGACTGACTTATGAATGAAAATTATAACTGTCAAATAAATGGCACTGCAAACATGGTGTAAATCAGTCAATCAATGTAACAGTCTGTTGCGTTAGATTGTGCCCCTTGACATAACTGATATACAATTAGGCTTTATTTCTTAAGTTTGTTTCCAAAATGTCTAGTATAATGCTGCCAAGACATTTCTTGTTCCGACCTGTTGCTTGGATTTGCTGTTCACCTCTCAGTAACGCATTTTGACTCTATTTGTAGTCCCTTAAAAAATCAAATTAAATTAAATACCTTTCTTAACAGATTCAAGTTTAAAAGGCTTCCTTTCCAACCCTTAGATACTAATGAGCAGCAAATAGCGTAAAACCTGAACTGACTGCGAGTTACTCGCAGACTGTTCCGGTTTTTTAGTGTGGGCGTTAGCTCACGCTAAAATAGAGAGGCAGTTTTGAAATTCACTATGCCTTAACTACGCTAGGGACGACAACTGCAGCTAGTAAATATAACCACTGCCTGTTTACACTGTAGCAGACAGCATGTATAAGGTTTAAGAGCTTGTTCAACGATATTGGCCAGTCTATTGTTTATAATAGCATGTGCGAAAACATTTGCCAGTTTATCATTGAAATCTGTACATATTGGCTGCTTTCAGGGAAAACGGGGCTTAATGTTGCATGAAAAGTCTGTCATGTTGAAAACATTGTTGCTCAATTATTTAAAGAAAATGAATACAGTATTAGATTCACATAACACAACATGTACATGATTATAGACTTGTTATTTTTTAGCAAGGAAACAAAATTCTAAAGATGGTTGATAGTGCAGCAACAAATTGTGGACAAAAAAGACATATTGTTGTTATTTTGTCTAAGTTATCTCTATAACATAAATATGGTGATAAACAGTGCACACACATCTCGACCTGTGCTTTAAGTCACACTCTTTATAAATTTGAATGGGTTGTGTTCATTTCAAACTTGCGATATAAAAAGCTATAACATAATTTTGAAAACTAAAGTGCGTCTCAGATTATGCATCTGCGAACACTTCAGTGCCTTCAGCGCTTTGATATGATGGTTGCATAGGCCATTTTCACTTTGTTTTTTTTTTAGGGAAAGCGTTAAACATTAAAACTTTGATAACTAGATGTGTCGCCGGGATGACGAAACTGCTTGAGGTATTGTAGGTCTAGAGTAAACGAGGTTTTGCAAACAATGAAGCAAAATCTGTTACTGAAAAACAAAACAACTAACATAGTAAATTCTACATGTTATTTTTCTGTTTTATACAGCTAATTCATAAAAAACAATAGACACTCATTTTCATAGATCAAAATCATGTGCATGTACCAATCATAAGCAAAAAGTTTTAAATCAATCAAGATAAACATGGATTTTATAAAAAAAAAGTACATTGATAAAAACAGCGGAAAACTTCAGGTACATTATAAACAATCACGGCAAGCATGTAAAATATCCAGTACATATAGACAGATACACCATACATCAACAACTCAAAAAGTCAGTCATAAATGTCAATTCAACAATATGACAATAAACAAATCATTGAATTTTTACAATTTAAGAAAACTGTGATCCAAAGAAAATGAGCAAACTGCTTAAGTTGCTTTGCTCCAATTGTCTGAAAATTAACAGTGTGTAGCAAAATAAAGAAGTGAAACTCCAGCTGCTGGAGCAGTATTGAAATCTTATTTAGCAAAGCCAGATTGCTAGAGTCTTATTGGTTTGAGGTTTTTAAAAACAGTTTCTTTTTTTTTCGCACCTGTCAAAACAAACTTAGTTATGACGGCGAGTTTTCAACACATATAGATAACTGAGGTTTTAGACACATAGTGGACACACAGTACTATTTTGTTTTTCATAAAGTCACATAGCAAGATTTTCGACTCATCATGTGTAATAACTACCCACTGAACAGCTCCGTACTTGTGTGCCCTGTACTGTTAATATCTACAAATATGCACCATTTGTTGCCAAATGTATGTATGAAACTCATTCATACTGAATTGAATATGGTCAGAAGTTTTTTATGTATGTAACAATTATTCTCCTTAAAGTACATTATAATTATTTTAATCCCAATCCATGTTTTGTAAATTAATTACTCGTCTTGCACTGTCTAGGATGAAAATCCGTTTGTAAATTGTGACATTTGATTGTTTTTTTTCTTTTCAAATTTAAAATGTGTATAATTTTTATATTTGTTCTTTTTAATAGAATGCCTAATTTGATTGAATAAAAAATATATGTGTTGTGGACATTTAACGTTTAATTGTTGATTCAACATTTTCTGTTTTAGTAAACAACTTTCATGCATTTTTCAATATTTAGTTTGTACGCTAATGTCCACTTTATTGTAGCTTTGTTATTCTTTTATCAATAGTTTTTGTGTATACTTACAATTTGATAACAAGTATGTTTATGCAATAATTTCTGATAAAAAATTTATATACATATTTTTTAGA
Source organism: Dreissena rostriformis (assembly GCA_007657795.1). Taxonomy (NCBI): domain Eukaryota; kingdom Metazoa; phylum Mollusca; class Bivalvia; order Myida; family Dreissenidae; genus Dreissena; species Dreissena rostriformis. The sequence continues at coordinate 48,707 of VMBQ01000957.1, read as the reverse complement.
TACATATTTATTGATTATTTTAGTTACTATGATTTATGCTAATAATTATGTATACAGTTCTGATTGTTTATTGAATTTAACAGATTTATTTCATTCATCTAACTCTATTCACAAATGAAGTTTGAAATGTGTTTGTTGGATGTGATAACTTCACTCTTTTTCAGCAAAGCAAATCCCAAACATGTTAATATTTTAAACATAAGAATACGTATTTCTGTGTAATGAAAATCCAAAACTGGTCCACTCATAAAAGATTATAATACTACATGTACATTTTATTTTCCTACTTGCATTAATTAAAACTTGAATACGCAGTGTAATAAAATTTAATTTATGTAAGCAAAACCTATGTACGTTATGTATAGTTATTAGCATTTACATTTACAGATCAGAAGCATGAACTGTTCATATGAATAGTTTAATCTGTACCAGCCTTCAAAATTTGACAATGTATATGTACTGTTGGTAACTTTCTGGTCTTTTTGTACAAACTTTTCGTGTCCAGGTTTTAAATAAAATATATATACATGTAGTTTTAGCACTTCCTTGTTTTTTGTCAGATAAAGAACCGTGTGAACATGAAGATGTGTATGTATTTTTACTTACAGATTGTGAGTTGAAGCTTTATCCAGGCGGTGTTTATTGAACCTGGCATATTTACCAAAGTACAAAGTTCTTGTACTGTCCTGAAAACAGGACTCAACTTGTCAGGTCTTCATAGATCATATTAGGATACTTCATTTCATAAAAATTTACTTTTATTAATACGTTCATATTATGGGTCGAACACAATGATACATATGATACATGTTTGTAAGTATGGATATTATTGTACATGTTTACTTGTCTTGAGTTCTATACACTGGGTAATATGTATCTCAGCTAACAAGATTATAATTGTATGGTAATGTACTCAGAATATTCTAGCCACATTGAATTAAAATTTTCATATTCTGGCATTCAAACAGTAAGAAGTAATATTCTCGTCAAAGTTAAAACGCAGCATGGTGGTATGTCCATGGAATTGAATCATACTCATTGCTGCGTACTGCAAGATGTAAGGATAATAATAAAGTTTCTTGCGTGTCAATATATTAAATAAATCATAATATGAACATGAAAGTAGAGGTTAACAAAATAGATGTAATAAGATAAATTGGCATTAATGTCCACGTGCAACCGGAAATTCCCAGTATACTTTTGAAGACCAACGAACATCCAATTAGTAACGGATTGGCTTTTGTGGCTGCCGCCGTTATTTTTTGACAGCGTCCTTCCTTACACAATAACATGTTTAATCAAACGTTGTTAGAGGATCAAACTACAAAATCTTTGAAATTTTGAATGTTAAACATATACCTACTACACGGATGGGTTATTTATATAGTAGTTATGACGATAAACGAGCAACAATCACAACTCGCTTCCATTCTTGTTCACGTTTTTGGTCTTTCTTGAACAAAGCCAAACCTATTTTATACACCAAATAATACATATTCGAAATAAAAATTGCACGTTTTTACTGTGCACATTCACGTCTCATGCAGCGCACAGAAACGCCTCCAACCAAAGATGTATCAATTTATAGATCTTTGTTTCAACGTAACAAAAACAAACATGTTAATCATTAGCTAGTACATGGTTCAATTCCGTTGAAAGCTAATCGACAGACGGTTATATAACTCGACCGAGAAATGCCAAGTTCTGACGTCACCCTGCTTTGAAATAAAATAATAAACACCCTTAGACATTCTTATTGTTAAGGATAACTACGCAATTACACCATCCGTGTACATATGAACAAACTATGGCGTATTGCGTACTTATCCTTTATCATAATATGTGTTCGGTTAAAAGGTTGTTAAAAACTATTCAAACGAGTAAATATATATTGTTAATGCTGGGTTATACGATCGATCATTACATGATACGCCTAAATGTGGAACTACCTTTGAAATTATCAGAATAAGGTCGGTGCCACTGAACTATTTCGCACACACTATGGAATGCATCATACAATTATCGTGATACATTGCCTTTACTTTTCTTTGCGTGTGATGTGTCAGTTTGTCTTTTGTCAAGACAACTATGTACTAAAAGCTCCAGTAGAAACTGGTAGGATGACACATCTTCATAATTAACACAATGTAATGAGTCACAGTTCCTACAGATTATACATTCATCTACGCTATGAAACCCATTCATTGTTTATCATTGAGAGACGACTGTGCAGGCGCATAGGGATGCACAATCAAAAGAATCAATTAAAAATGATCTACGCCGTCGACGTGTCTTAAAATGATGTCTTCACATTGACTGTTGTTTTATGTAGCTTTATGTTTTTGTTTGTTATTTGTTGTTTGGATGTTGTTTTTTTCCAAATAGGTAGTGTTTCGTAATCATTGCATTAATATCATGCGGTTCCAGGCGGTAAGATATGTTCAGTTGTAATTTTAGTTGTTTACTTTGAAGCTTATTAAGCTTGTGAAGATGAAGCATTTCGTCGCCTTAACAAATTAGATTGTCTGGCAATTCGGTATCCAGCAATATTAATACAAGGACATACCCATATATATTCCGTTCATCTGTTTCATTTTCAAACAGACATTTTGTTAGATTATTGAACGATAAAAGATATGCAAATTGGAATACGAATCTGCTTATTATCCAATTGAAACCGCTGTAAAAAATACAGATACGAGAATGAATGGATGCGGCAATAGTTGGACGAATTGTAGTACTGACCTTATTGTACGTTTCGATGGTAAAGTCAAGCAATGTGAAGATGAAAAGCTGTTGGATGACAGTCCCGACTTGTGAATTAATGTTTTTATACCACAAAGATTAAATGTTTTTAATCAAGCAAAAGCACAGAATGTTGAGGCAATAGCATACATTTCTATTATACAAGGAAACAACAAATCGAGTGTGTATGCATTACTGTTTGAATAGTGAAGTCAACTGTGTATCACACGATTTATATAATGTTAAAAACAACGACCGCAATACCGAAGGGTAAGAAAGTCAAACACAGGGCAAAGAATGTCAATAAAAGAATGCAAATATGTTATTTCTTTCAAATCCAAACAAGTCTGCGTGTATCAGACGCTTACGGATTGAAACATCTGGCTAAACATGACTGTGACAAAAGACATTAGAAACACGCGGGTAACGTTTCGTTGGTAAAGAGCATGTACATGGAAAGGTCAACATTTCGGACTGTTTGAAACATATATATTTTACACAGAGTTTTTGTTAACGACCATCTTTGATACGTCGAACCTGTGATACTATGGATTATATTGATGAGTATTATACATGTGCTAGTAAAACAAACCACTGTACGTTTAAAACTTTTTCCCAAGACTCAATTACTGAAATATACGCCAACTTAATTTATACAACGTCTTCATAAATGAATTATGTTTGCATGCCTATATTAGTTTTATGTTCGAACGTGTGATTTTGGAAAGATGTAATAAATTTTGGGATGAAACCTGTTCACCCTACAAACAAGGGCGCTAGATGGGCATGCCAAAGTACCACCTATATGAAGCCAATATTGTAGTAATGTTATGATAAATGAAATTATAAGTATGAAATAAATAAAATAAACCAAACATTATTGTTGATCAACATTTCTTGTTTTTGTTTACTTAATAATTTAATTTTAAGGTATGTTCTACTTAAATACATGTACTTAAAATACTGTAAATAACATGCTTGCATGCATGTATGTAATATCTTACGGAATATCTTAGTTGATGTACCCACCATATACCTATTCTTAAAATACTATGTATATTATATGCTTGTATGTATGTATGTATGTATGTAACATCTTACGGATAAAATAAAATTATACACACGATTTGTTTTGATTTTTTTTTAAGGTATATATTTTCAAATTCACGAACTAATTGCAAATAGAGGTATTGCAATTTAAAGCAAAATTTATGTTAACCATATACTATTACCTTGACATTTGTAGAGTCGACGTTTGAAGTTGAATAATTGATATAATTATAAGTTCAACGTCATCACAATGATTATAATGACACAATTAAAGAAAGTATACTAAAAACAAAAAAAATAAATCATTTTCCATTTTTATTCGCAACTGGTTATAATGTTCTATGATAATATAATACAAAATACCAGTTCTATACAAATGTCTTTGAATCAAGTTGCGTTGCCGAATCGGCTCCATAGGGTATGACACAACGTAAGAATTAACATGATAAACACAGACAAGACATATGTTAGGTTTTCATGAGATCAATTAATAAGATAATACGCTGTACAGATTTCTTCAAAGGTGTTTTTGTTTACGTGCAGATTTCTGTAGTTTGCAGAAGGTGATTCATAATTGAACTCAGTGGTTATGAGTGTATTATATTAATTATTATAACTTTGTTTTCAAAGACAAGACAGGCCCACAGGTGTTTTCTGAATGGATTGTATCTAATTATTTATCTTGCAAAAGTATCAGCTGCACAGAGTTTTGCACATTATGATTGACCAAAACTGGTGAAAAATTATTTATTTTCAGCACATAAGGGAATACAAAATTGGAAAATATAATACTGTTGAAAAGAGATTAATGTGCCAAAAGTAATATACTTATCAAGATGTCTGGCTTGAGGTTACACAAGACCTAACAAGTTACATTAAACTGAGAAGGTACCAAAGGCAAAAACATGACACAAAGAGTTTGATTTATGGGAAACACTGGCTTTTAAATGCTACATCAGACACATTGTGTGATCTGGCATTTAAATCTTAATGGTACTTACAGATTACTCGAGTCTTCTTTTCAGATAAGATCTTGGAAAAAAGTTATGTGTAATTCTGTTCTCATTGTCACTAATTCATTTTCATAGATTCCTTATGAATGATTTATTGCAATGCTGTATCATTCCAGACGAGAGAGAGTATAAACTCTGGATTGAGGGGTGGCAGACAAATATTAAGATTGTTGGTAGATAAATTGGGTAACTCATGCAATATCAAGTTTGTCATTTGTGATTGAGTGTATCGGTAATTCTGCAACAGTAATTTTTTCTGTGAATCATTGATGAATACTATTTAGCGCAATACAGTGCATACACACACGCCTTAGTTTACTTATGTACTGCACAAAATATCTAACATTAAAATACCGTTCAATATTTTTATTACACTACAGCATCCTCATGATAATTGAATCACGACTCTACATTGTTTAGCGTCTTTGTGTATGAAATTATAAATAATTTATGTGTGTGACAAAAATGTTATAAACAGGGAATTAATTTGATGACATCATGCTCTACTTATTGCTTAAACTTGACATCAACGTAATAACTATGAAAGCGGTCAGAAACCACAGAATTATTTATAGTTTTCGGTAATAAGCAGAGTTGAGGATAGTTAAAAAAAGATACTTTATGCTTCAATTTCATAAATTTATAATACATACCCTTCTGGTTAACCACTACATATGACTGTATCTTGCTCTTTTAAATTGTATTTTGGTGTCAACAATACAAGTATGGCAATATGTATGTACTCCATGACTCTTGAAGAGGCCAATACATATACCTATAGTAGTTACAAAAAGAACCTTGAATATTTAATAATATTTATCCTGTATTTTATTTTGTTTATTGCAGGCCGTTTTGGAAACTTACTATACACTTACTGATATACTATTATGTATTATGCTTTTCTACTATGAGTACATCTACCAGTTCATAGATAAGAGACCCATAGAAAAGGATATTCGATAAACTTTATGTGCCCCTTCTTAGTATAATGGGCATATTGTAAGAGTTGGCAGTCAAGCCCGTCCTTGCAAGGTTTCCAGATGTTACTGTCAAGCATCAACAATGTTTACTAGAACACACTTTGTCCATTGTTTCTTATGTCCATATCATCCAACTTAAATTTGAAATATCTAAAAAAATTCTTTGTCAACTAGATTTTACAGCTTTAACTTGCACCGAAACTGCCCATTTCAAAAACAACAGTTACTGATGCTTATAACCATATAAATATTTGTATCACCCAACCTTACTTTGACTTTGACCTAGGAGATGTATTGAAATGTGTTGTATCGTGCTGTATGGATAATAATCAGAACTTGGTGGTTATTACGCTATGTGAACAACAATAATTGAAAAAGTATTTGTAAAAATTGTGTTTAAGAATTTGTTAGATTCTGTCGTTATCTACGGAAGTGGCACTAAGTTTAACCCCTTGCATATGAATTTTCATGAAAATGCAATTTTGCAAGTGTGTGCACAAGAAAACGTAATAATAGCATTAGACATTGTGCAATGATATATTTTACTTTCTAATTAACTGATTTTTCATTTATAACAAACTTGATGAAAAATCTCTACATACCTTAAGGTTAATGACTGTTTAATATTTCAATGGAATTGTTCACCTAATTTGAAAGTAAGTATGCAGGTTAGATATTTTATGTGTAACAAGATGTTGGCTTCTATGAAATCAGACACTATTTCACAGCATTTTGTGTCGGCAAATTTTACCACCAACATTATGCTTACAATGAGAGTTTGTACAATGAACTGCTATCAAATCCCAATACTGCTGGTCATTATGTAAACTTTCATAAAAATGAGCCCATCACATCATAAGCGCATTCCCACAGTCTGGTCTGGAGCTATGCTGTCCGCCATAAAGTCACGCAAGGCTTTGTTGTCTCATAAGGAGACAGGGTAGCTCCTGACCAGCCTGTATGAATGTGCAGGCTGGTCTCGAGCTATGGTGGCTGCATAGTGCACATGACCCATTTTCGGATGACACGGCTCAAATGTACACAGCGCTCCATCTTTGCATTGGCTTTAAAAAAAAGTATCTCTTAAAGTGTGTAGTGACAATGCCTTAGGATTTGATCAATAGTAAGTAAAAGTGGATATTGGTCATCAGTTCTGTTTAAATGAATGTTTTTATATTTCCTAGCTACTTATATTTGTTCAACAGTTTTTAATCGTGTTTATAAACTCAAAATTCACTTTACAAATCATATTTTTTTATATAAAAATTGTCTGTACATCTAACAGTTACAATACTCACACAATTTAAATCTCTTATACGGCATTGCAATTCAAAGGTGGGCTTAACAACTGATATCATCTGAGATAATGTTAATAACCCATACCCTAATAAGGTCGTCTACAAAGGTGGCTACAATATAGTAATCCAACAAGTTCACGCTCGGATCACTTATTAGCTCGCGTTTTAGAATAGGCTTTCTTCCAGTTGACCGAAGCCATTGTGGCAAACATTTTGATAAATAATAATATAATATTACAGATGTGCAAAATTATTTTATTTAAATTTGCACTTGCCAAACAGGATAGGAACATGTATCAAAGAGGCCTTACAAGGTTACTCTGCCATAAAATTGCTTGTCTTCATGCCATACTGACTACCTCTGGATTCTATATCTCCAAAAAACTTATCTGTGCCTAAGTGATTGTCCATGAATGATTTGTTTAAAAACAAAACGACAATGTTTGATGTTTTTAAATTAATTCAAATGTCTACAATATTAAAGGTTGAAACGATTGATTTTATCATACCGTAGGTGGTCAGCATAAATAGTGTTTTGCCACACATGCATAAAAATAAATTGAAAGCCTTGCACTATAATTTAAATTATTTGCTTTTCCATTATTAGTTGGCACTATTGGCAAAGCCCTTAATTACCGGAATGGCTGCGACATTCCAGTTCAGCAGCATTACAATATGTGGCTTAATAACTGGTATTGAAATAATGTTAGGTTTTGTGTTTTCAAATATTATATAATTTCACTTCTATCTAGGTCGGATACACATGGTTGTACAGTTGTTGAAATGGCAAACAATTAACATTAAGAATTTGATACAGTTACACCAGACATTTTATTAATGACTTCAGTTTGTTTATCAAGGGGCAATCAAAATGCCATCTATAATGAGTTACTTGTCAATCAACCAATTATCAACAAAATTTGAAACGACAAAGACTTTTTAGAGTTATATTTTGAATTTTGCAGTGTTGTTATGAATATGGTGTCTGCCAACAGGGGGTTGTGAGTTAGTTTGATCCATTCTTTGTGTTATCAATAAGCCTTGAGCTTTCTGGAGGATATATTTTATAAGAATGTAGCACTCTTATTGAACTAAAGTATGTCAGCATTTGGCAGTTCAATGCTGACATTTGAGAAATATAACAAGAACAAAAACTGTATAAATACATTCAGGAAATGTGGGGCATTAAATTGATTGCATAAGCACAGTTTTAAACTTTAAACGCACTTCCTGTTTTAAACATAAACCACTTTTGTTTGCGCAATTAATCTGAAATGCAGTCTGCATCGCCTCCAGAAAGACAGAAGTTTGTACAAACTGCCAAAATGTGAGGGCTGATTTGTTCAGCTGGCAGAAATCAACCCAGCACATGGCCCCATGGCCTGCAATCCCTTGTACAGTGTAGCTAAGCATCTAAACCGACCCAGCAACAGAGCTGTACAGAACCGTTTAGCTTCCTTTGTAAAGATGTATGGTAGCTTCAAAATGGAAACCACTGATGGGTCTGCTCGAAGTAGGTAAAAATGATGATTTCACTTCTTACCATAATGCCAGGTTGTGTTATTTCTTATGTTCTTGTATCTCTATTCTGCTAATGGTATGAGGTCATCTCTATTGGAGTTTCCTGTTACAAGATTTAACTCATGTTTTGCCCAACTGGATTTTGTCTGACATCAGCATATATCTATTGTGGGTGTGTGGGGAAAAAGGGAAAACAATTGAGTTCTCAGCTGGAATATTGGAGAGAGTAATTAGCTAATCGTTATCCAGTGAACAATGTTATGGTAGAGAATGATCTAATCATGGTTGATTATGAGTATCCAGCCGGCTTGCACAATTTCTGTAAAAATATGCATGGAACTACATTGTTGTCTAACTACATTAGCATAAGGTCGCCGTGGTGTAATGGATATGGTGTCCGCCTAGCGACTGGGTGGTCACGGTTCGATCCCCACTGTGGAGGTATTCTTTAGATCCCCCCATCGAGTACTGGTTCTAGGCCCAGGAAACGGACTCGAGAGCGTTTCAAATAAGTAGTAAGTACTTTTAATACAATCGAGCTTAAATAAATAGTTTTAAATAACTACATCATATAAAACGTTTAACACATTTGCATATTGTTATTGTGTTATTTAAAACGAGAGTTATCTTGTGTGGAGATTCTTATTCATACATTTACTGTTAAGAGTGGTTTTGGCTTCTTTACAGCACACTGCAAATAATTGATAATTTGATGAAGGTATAAAAATTGATTTGGACCAGGCATTTGGTTTAAAAACTAACACAAAAGCTTTAGCAATACTTTTGCTTGTGCTTGTAAGGTTCATGGTCTGTTTGGTCTAGTCATCCAAAGCCATACTTGAATTGTAAGGTCAGGTGTTAAATTGCAACCTCAACAGTGTTTGTCACATGGGGTATTCTCTGTCATTAATCATGCTGTACCATCTCTAATTCAGGCTCGAAACTCACCGCAACTCTAAGCAAATTGAAATTGGTTTTTCACATAGAGTGAATTCAATCTGAAGTAAATTTTGATTTCATCCCATCAAATAAAGTTGTAGAGATGGAATGAAAGGTAATTAGGTATTTGTTTCGCTGCTTTCTGTCAATATCATAATTATAGTGTATGCAGAGAACTAACCAGGTTTCTTTGGAATGCAGTTTATTTAAGAATTGGCCTAAATTAACGTTTTAGATCTGGATTTTTTTTTCTTCTTTATCATCCAACATCATATTGCACCATGTTCTTAATTTATAAGTATACAATGGATTATGTATCATAATTGATGATAAAAAAATGTGAGCCGCATAATGCGAAAATGGGTCTTGTGCTATATGTAGCTCTAGACCACCTGCACCTCCGCGCAGACAGCGGACAGGGTAGCTCCTGACCAGAATGTGCAGATGCCGCCCTGGCCACATATGGCATAAGACCCATTTCTGTATGAACCGTCTCATATAATGCGAAGACAACACCTGTCAATGTACATTCATTGTCTGGCAATCTGCAGATAAGAAAGCAGAAGTCTTATTTGTAAAAAAAGACTTGGTGTCTAGAAATATGGCAGCGAAAAGTTGTATGATTTCAAACAGATGCTATAACTTCCATAATTATAATATACTGGTGTCCATCTCTTGAATTATGTTCATCATAGATGTAGGTCGCATGTTGAAAGAAATTTTAATTGTTTTCAGTAAAGGGACAAGCTGGCTTACCTTTTTTACCACATGATTTTTGCCAAAAGCATATTAATTGCCTGCACGGCATTCATTCATATTTATCTTTAACATAAGCCAGTATTCCCATGCAGTGGGATAACGTTTTGATTCAGCGGGTTGGGCATATGATTCAATAAATGCAGGCTTAATGTTACAAGCATTTGTCAACACGAATAAGGCCATATGTTATTTGTAAATATATCAAACAATATTAATCTTAAAAATCAATTAATATTTTACTGTTAATTGCGATCCTGGTAAAAAAAAACTACCGTAGTAAGAAAATGGAGGCCCAAACACAAGCCAGTTAGGTATGCCGATTAACGAGGTCAATTTCAATGGATGAATGAAGGAATTAATTAATAAATAAATGGATGGATGGATGCATGATGAATTTAATGAATTAATGAAATATAAATGATTGTCCTTTGGATGTTAGGATGTCAGTTAACTATAATGCCCCCTTCCCCATCACATCCTGCGACCGTCTTCTGCCCCCTTATGACATTTTAGGACATGCAGGTCTGGAGTCGTCCCTGTTCTTTCTTTGTCAAACTTAGGACCAAATTCAGCCCCATTACCAAACTTAGACATTTCATATTTTACCCATTGAATGCCCAAAATTCATGATTACATAATATTGCTATTCATAAATATATTGCTTGGAGGAGTAATACTTGATAAAATGCCTAAAATACAGTTACTTGTGACTAAAATAGACAAAAAGTGCACAATGTTAATGTAAATTACATGTTGATGAATGTAGACATCGCTGTTTTATCATCATGGGACTTTGTACCATAAATTTGTGCATACAATGTTATGTTTGGAATGTTGTAATGTCTTTAAATTGACATCGTTGATGATTTGTACGATAAATAACTGTATAATCAGAAGCCATAACATGTGTTTCTGTAATTTCAATGATAAGATGAAGGAGCGTTTTGATTGTGTTTACTGATATATCACAATGAAGTCCCTGTTAAGTCTGTATATACAATCAGAATTCTTCCGCCAGTGCTATGCAGTGTTGCATTTCAATTATAATCTTGGATAAACTCAATAGGGCTTTAATGGCCTTTATAAAGAAGATGTACAGATCAGTTAATGTTTATATATTTGTAAGTAACTTGTCTATAAAAAAAGAAAGAAGGATACTTAAAAAACAAGGGTTTGTTATACGTTGTATAGTTTGTCAGGAGTATTTACTCTTGTATCTGTGTCGTTCTATTCATGGATAGTGTCTATTGTAAATGGAATACAATATGCATGTGTTCAGATTCTGTATATTCAGCAATCTTCAGAACCCTATAGTAATAATTTGTTCATCAGGTGTGTCCTTTTTCTTGAAAAAAGCATAAATGTTACAAATTCGATTAAATTCAGAAAATGTTACACTTGACACGTTAAGACCTGTGTAATTTTCTTACGCTCGTAACATCTTTTTCGCGAAATGTCAGTCATTATTTTCATTTCTGTCCTATTTTGCATAACAAAATCAGAAAATAGTATTACATCTTAACTTTATGACTGATTTTATAATGCTTTAGCACAGATCAATATGGAAATGACAGTTAAATATTGAGTCATAACTCAAATGTAGGGATAGAATGAAATCAGATTCATCAATAACAAGCAACAATTCATTTCATTTTTATTACTTTGTGTACTAAATGGTACATGATGAATAAGGTGCCTTTATGTTATGATCAACAAGTTACGCTTTTCCGAAATTTTCCCAAAAATGCAATATTGTGTCAAAGGCCGTAATTGTTCTGATAATAAAAATTGAAGCGTGGAATTTAATGTTTGAAGTTGTCATCATTAATGGTAGTCATACTGAGCGCTTTCATAGTGGTAAATGTTATTTGGTATATTCTATCATATTACAATATCAATTTACACGCATTAGATGTAATTTATAAAAAAAAATGTTTTTGATATCTGATACTTTGCCTTTAGATGTAAATGTTTTGTAGCATTTACATTTCAATATTTATTGTTATGAAAATACTAATTTATTGTACATGTTTGTAAATCAAGTTAATGTAGTGTTCATAGTTTCTTTATAGTAGTTAATGCACTTGCTAACACATTGTTGCTCAATCCTGCATGTGCGACCATCAAAGAAAGCAAATAATAATTGTAAATAAAAATAAAAATTGCTTCTTTAATTTGACAAGGATGGTTCTATTTATTTTGATCAAGGGTAAAAAGTAGCCTCGCTCTTGGAAAACCAGGTTTAATTCATGTGCGTAAAGTGTAATTGTTCCAGATTAGCCTATGATGTCTACACAGGCTAATCCANTTTATGACTGACTTATGAATGAAAATTATAACTGTCAAATAAATGGCACTTCAAACATGGTGTAAATCAGTCAATCAATGTAACAGTCTGTTGCGTTAAATTGTGCCCCTTGACATAACTGATATACAATTAGGCTTTATTTCTTAAGTTTGTTTCCAAATGTCTTAGACTAATATAATGCTGCCAAGACATTTCTTGTTCCGGCCTGTTGGATTTGCTGTTTACCTCTCAGTTACACATTTTGAATCTATTGTAGTCCCTTTAAAAAATCACGTTAAATTAAATACCTTTCTTAACAGATTCAAGTTTGAAAGGCTTCATTTCCAAGCCTAAGATACTGATGAGCAGCAAATAGCATAAAACCTGAACAGACTGCGAGTTTCCGAGTTACTCGCAGGCTGTTCTGGTTTTATGATGGTTGCATAGACCATTTTCACGTTGCTTCTTTGAGGGAAAGCGTTAAACAGTTAAACTTTGATAAATAGAGGTGCGGCCTGGATGACGAAAATGCTAGAGGTATCAAAGGTCTCGAGTTATCGAGGTTTCAATACTATGAAGGTAAATCTGTCACTGAAAACCAAACAACAAACATAGAACATTCTACACGTAATTACTAATCTTATACAGCTCATTCATTAAAACAATAAACACTCATTTCCATAGATCAAAATCATGTTCATGTCTCCAAGCGTTGTGAGAGAGGATCAAAACTACAAAATGATTTTAAAAAAAAATAATTTATTACATATATACCAACTACTAGCATGGATTATTTAGAAAGTGGTCATGGAGATAAACGAGTAACAATCACAACTCGCTTTCCTTCTTGTAAACGTTATTGTTTTTTTTAACTAAGCCAAAAAATATTGTATACACTAAAAACGAAATGTACGCAGTAAAAATTGCACGTTTTAACGGCGCACATTCACGTCTCATGCAGCGCACATAAACGCTTCCAACCAAAGATCTATCATTTTTATATATCTTTGTTCCAACGTTACAAAAACAAACATGTTAATCATGTGAATGTTGTACATGGTTCAATTCAGTTCAAAGATACATTGTAGATCTTTGTTCAGTTGCAAACTTATCGACATACGGTAATAACTCGACCGAGAAATGCCAAGGTCTGACGTCACTCTGCTTTGAAAGAAAATAATAAACATCCATAGACATTCTTTTTGTTAAGGATAACTACGCAATAACACCAACCGTGTACATATGAATAAACTGTTCATGACGACATAAGCACTATACGGATGCTGTTATCACGTAGTTATTTTTTATTACAATGTGTGTTTGGTTAAAAGGTCGTAAGATACTATTCAAACGAGTACATATATTGTTAATAAAACACAATGCTGGGTTATACGATATATTATAAAACCATAAGCCTACTTAGTGGAACTACCTTGGTAATTATCGGAATTAGACTGGTGCAACTGAAATATTTCGCACAATTAATGCCTTACACATTTGAATCTACGCTTAGCGTCCGCTTAAATTTTTTAAACAAATAAAACACCAGCAAAAACATAAACATCTTTGACGTATTGTTTGACCTAATACATTATACAAAGTGCATGTATATACTGAATGGAACAATAAGTTTCCCCTTATACTCTGATGTAACTGTGTAGTAAACCCTTTATGATTTGCAATATGTTTATCTCTCTCAAAAATGTTAACATCATTTTGCAGTCAACAACAAATAAACAAGTTTTTCGGTAAAATCTACCAGATGATGATACCGATGATGTTCAGCATACTTTTTAAATGATGCGAAAAGAGATAGGAAACTGTTGACAATCGCGTGTCCCTACGCACACTATGGAATGCATCATATAATTATGTTGATACATTGCCTTTGCTTTTCTTCTTGTGTGATGTGTCAGTTGGACTTTTCTCAATACAACTATGTACTACAATCTATCCAGTGGAAACATAACATGGCAGGATGAACAATCTTCAAAATGTACACAATTTAATAAGTCACAGTTTATACAGATTATAAATTCATCTACGCTATGAAACCCATATATTGTTTATCATTTAGGGAAGTCGCAGGGATGTACAATCAAAAGTTTCAATTAATTATCAACTACGCCGTCCAAGTGTCTTGTAATGATGTCTTGAACCGGACTGCTGTTTTCTGAAGCTTTCTGTTTTTGTGTGAATGTTATTTTTGTGTGTTTTTTTGTTGATGTTGTTTTTCAAATTAGGTTAGTGTTAAAGTGAACATGCGGTACCATGCGGTAAGATATGTTCAGTTGTCATTGCAGTTGTTTACCTTAAAGTTAATTAAGCGTGTGAAGATTAAGCATTTCGTCACCTTAACAAATTAGATTGTCTGGCGATTCGGTATCCAGTAATATTAATACAAGGAGATACAAATATATTCCGTTCATCTGTTTCATTTTCAAACAGACATTTTGCTAGATTATTGAGCGATAAAAGATCTGCAAATTGGATTAACAATCTGCTGATTATCCAATTGAAACCGCTGTACAAAAATACGGATACGAGCATGAATGGATGCGGCAAGAATTGGAAGAATTGTAGTATGGACCTAATTGAACGACACGATGGTTAAGTCAAGCAAAATGAAGATGAAAAGCTGTTTTATGATAGTGCCGAATTGTGATTTTATGTTTTTATACCACACAGATTTAATATTTTTAATCGAGCGAAATCACAGAATGTTGGGGGCACAGCATGCATTTCTACAAGGAAACAACCAAGCGAATGTTTATAAATTACTGTTCGAATAGTGAAGTCCATTGTGTATCACACGATTTATGTACACGTAATGTAAAAAAACACTAAATAGTAATGAAGGGTATTTCAAATCCAAACAAATCCGCGTGTATTAGACGCTTACGGATTTAACCATCTGGCTAAACATGACTGTGACAGAAAACATTAGAAACACGCGGGTACCGTTTGGTTTGTAAAGGGCATGTACATAGAAAGGTCAACATTTCGGAATGTTTTAAATGTTTGTTTTTTTTAACACTGAGTTTTGGTTAATGAATGGTTCATGTCCACCATTTGTATGGTCATATCGATAGCGTCTACTCAGACCCATTCTTTGACATGCTCGTATGGTATTCACGTAATTATACATGAGCTAATTATTAGTATATGGTGTCAAAGAAAGGTTAACACACGGTTGTACATGCATGTTTACGATAAAGTTGAAAAAATGTTGGTTGCATTTTGTTTGTAAAAGTTTGATCCAAACGTCATATTTATTCTAAAATGTACCTTTAATTAATTGAATCGATAACATCTTAATAAAGTGCAATATTTTGAACACTGATTTATTGTCCCATCTAAGATACGTCGAAGCTTTGCTGCTATGCATTGTATTGATGCTAATTATAGACGTGCTACTAAAACAGACCACGGTACTTTTAACACTTTTTTGGAAGATTCAATAACTGAACTATACACCAACATAATTTATACAACGTCTTCATGAATGAATTATGTTTGCATGCTTATATTAGTTTTATGTTCGAATGTGTGATTTGGGCTGATGTAATAAATAAGCGATGAAACCTTTTTACCATACAAACAAGGGCGCTTTATGGGCATGCCAAAATACCAACCATATGAAGCCAATATTGCAGCAATATCAGGATAAATGAAATGCATAAGTATGAAATAATAAAATAAACCAATAATTATTTTTAACAGCATTTTTTTGGTTTTGTTTACTTAATAATTCTGTTTTACGGTATATATGTTCAAATATACGAACCAATTGCAAATACATGTAGTACAATTTAAAACAAAAATTTATGTTTACCATATACTATTTCATTGACATTTGTAGAGTCGATGTTTGAAGTTTAATAATTAATATAATTATAATTTGAACTTCATCACAATGATTATTAAAACAAATATCCTTTTTCCTTTGTATTCGCAACAGGCTATGATGTTCTATGAGGATATAATACAAAATACCAGTTCTGTACAAATGTCTTTGAAGCAATTTGCGTTGCCAACTCGGCTCCATAGGGAATGGACGAACGTTAGAATAAACATGATATACAGATACAAAAACAGACGTTAGGTTTTTATGATATCAATTTATCATTTTGCAGAAGATGATTCATAATTGAACTCAGTAGTTATGGGTGTATTTTATTAAGTATTATTACAGTGAGCTTTGTCTTCAAAGACAAGACAGTCCCACAGGTGTTTACTAAATGCATGGTATCTAATTCTTTATCTTGCAAACAGTATCAGCTGCACAGAGTTTAGCACATTGTGATTGACAAAAACTGGTGAAAAATGAGTTATTTTCTTCGCATAAGAGAATACAAAAATGGAAAATATAATACTGTTGATAAGAGATTAAATTGTTCCTCAAGTAATAATTATATCAATCAAGATGTCGGGCTTGAGAGGTTACACAAGACCTTACAGGTTACATTAAACTGATAAGGTACCAAAGGCAAAAAATGACACACAAAGAGTTTGATTTATGGGAAACACTGGCCGTTAAATGGTACATCAGACACATCTTGTGATCTTGCATTTAAATCTTAATGGTTCTTACATATTAATTGAGTCGAGTCTTTCAGATACGATCTTAAAAAAAAACATTATGTTTAATTCTGTTCCCATTGTCTCTATTTTATTGTCATGGATTCCTTATGAATGATTTATTGTAATGATGTATCCTTTCCAGACTAGAGAAAGTATAAATTCTGGATTAAGAGTGACAGACACATATTAAGCTTGTTGGCATATTAATTGAGTAACTCATGCAATATCAAGTTTTTCATTTATGATTAAGTATACCCGTAATTCTGCAACACTCAATTATTCTGTTAATCATTGATTAATACTATTTAGTGCAATACAGTGAATATACACACGCCTTATTTTACTTATGTACTGTATAAAATATCTAACATTAAAATACCGTTCAATGTTTTTATTACACTATAGCATCCTCATGATAACTGAATCACGACTCTACTTTGTTAAGCGTCTTTGTGTATGCCATCATAAATAATTCATGTGTGTGATAAAATGTTATAAACAGGACATTTATTTGATGACATCATGCTCTTCTCATTGCTTAAACTTGACATCAACGTAATAACTATGATAGCGGTCAGAATTATTTATGGTTTTCGGTTATGAGCAGAGTAAATGATAGTTCAACAAAGATACTTTATGCTTCAATTTCATAATTTCATAATACATACCCTTGTGGTTAACCACTACATTTGACTGTGTCTTGCTCTATTGTATTGTCTTATAGTGTTTACAACACAAGTATTGCAATGTTTATGTACTCAATGACTCTTTAAGAGGCCAATGCATATACCTATATTAGTAACATTAAGAACCTTGAATATTTTATAAAATTTCTCCTGTATTTTATTTTGTTTACTGTAGACCGTTTTGGGAATTTACTATAAAATAACTGATATACTATTATTTATTATGCTTTTCTACGATGAGAACATCTATAAGTCCATTCGCGTTTCAAGAGACCCATTGAAAAAGACATGCGATAAACCATCTGTGCCCCTTCTTGGTACAATAGGCATATTGTACGTGTTGACAGTCCTGTTCAGTGCAAGGTTTCCAGATGTTACTGTCAAGCGTCAACAATGTTTATTATAACACTTTGTCAACTTTTTCTGATGACCACCCCCATTCTATCCATATCACCCAACTTAAATTTTAAATATCCTAAAATTTTATTTTTTAACTTTAAGATTTTACTGCTTTAACTTGAACCAAAACTGCCCTTTACTAAAACAACTAATTAATTACAGTTACTGATGCTTATAACCATTTCTAATCCACCTTATATGTTTATGTCCCCCAGTATATACTATCAAGGTCAAGGTCATCCTTCAAGGTCAAAGGTCAAATATATGGGTCAAAATCGCTCAAAGGGGACATAGTGTTTCACAAACACATCTTGTTAATCTTACTTTGACTTTGACTAACATGATTGATTGAAATGTGTTGTACAGTGCTGTTGGGAGGGGGTCAGGGTTTTTGTTATGCCTTATAATGGTGACGTGTCGCGACATTGACACTGAACTAAAATATTAATGAAAACGCATGTATTTTAAATGGTCCATTCTGACGCATTATCTTTTCATATTTATGGCTTGTGTTCTTTTTGATGTAGCTTCAGGTTTCCGCTGACTATTTGGCTGTCAATTTTCTTTTAAATCATTTTTGTATCTCTTCCAAAATCAGATGAACACGAAGTTACCATTGAAACAGCGTAAATAAACTGTGTTTTGGTTGGCTCTTGAAATGTTGACACTTAAAATCAAAACAGCAGGATACTGGTTTAGCTCTACAGATCAGGTTCATGCCCACATTTTTGACTGCCTGTTGAGGACAATTTACAAAATGACCATATGAGGTTTTGCAATTGAAAAACAGGATTAGTACAATCAGATTTTTTTAAATCAGTTTTATGTGGTTCATTTTGCATATTAAATGGGAAAACGTTTTAATTCAATAAAATTCAGAACTTGGTGGTGTTTATTTTATAGGAACAAAAATATTTGAAAAAGTAATAATAACGGGTTTTTTAAGTCAGATTCGTGACTGTTGTTTTTAAACTATTTTCCGGAATTTAAACTACAGAACAATGTGTCATTTCAGATAAAGTGTCCTAATCTTAGGGGATGACACTTAGTTTTAACCCTTGCCTATTGCCTATTAATTTAATGAAAATGCAAGTGTGCAAGTATGTTCACAAGAAAACACAATACTAAAATTAGATAGTGTGCACACGCAATGATATATATTTCTTTCTAATTACCTGAGGTTTCATTGATAAAGAATCTGATGAAAAATTTCTACATACCTTAAGTGTGATGACTGTTTAATATTTTAAAGGAACTGTTTACCTAATTAGAAAGCAATACTGCAGTCTAGAGATTTTATTTGAAACAAGATATTGACTTCTATAAAATCAGACACTTTTTCACAGTATTTCGTGTCAGCAAATTTTACCACCAACATTATGTTGACAGTGACCTGCTTTCAAATCACTAGAATGCCGGTCAGTATGTAAACTTTCATAAAAATGATTGCATCACATCCTGTCGTGCGATAATGGGTCTTATGCCATAAGCAGCATTCCCGCAGTCTGGTCTGGAGCTATGCTGTCCGCTATAAAGTCACGCAAGGCATAGTGGTCTCATAAGTGGACAGCTGCTGACCAGCCTGTGCGAATGTGCAGGCTGGTCACGAGCTATGGTGGCTGCATAGGGCACAAGACCCATTTTCATATGACACGGATTTTATAATGTACTCAGAATTTCATTATGTTAGCGCTCAATCTTGACAATGCCTTAGGATTTGATCAATAGTTAGTAAAAGTGGATATTGGTCATCAGTTCAGTTTTAATTAATGTTTATATATATATGTCCTAGCTACTTATATTTGTTTTGAATCGTGTTCATAAACTCAACATTTCACTTTGCAAAGCGTTTTATATAAAAATTATCGTATTCTTTTTTTAATAAACATTGTCAGGTAATCTTACAGTTACAATACTCATACAATTTTAATCTCGCATACGGCATTGCCCTGCAAAGGTGGGCTTAACAACTGATATCATCTGACATTATGTTAATTATCCATACCCTAATAAGGTCGTCTACAAAGGTGGCCATAATATGCTTTTCCAACAAGTTCACGCTTGGATCGCTAATAAGCTTCCGTTTCGTAATAGGTTTGCTTCCAGTTGACCGAAGCTATTGTAGCAAACTTGTTGACAAACAATATAGCGCGTCCAAGCTTGATATTGATACTATTTGCGCCCAAGGTGGGCCAACTGACATCAGTAGTCTAGGTCACAGAAGTTGTAACTGTACCCTGTGTTTGACAAGACCAAGTGGAGAATATGTGGCATTATAGCACTGAATTACATGAAATATTGATGACTCAACATTATTTTACTTAAACTTGCACTTGCCAAACAGCATATTACCATGTATCAAAGAGGCCTCACAAGGTTTCTCTGCCACAGATTGGCTTGTCTGCATACCAAATTGACTATCTCTAGATTAAATATCTCCAAAAACTTAGTTGTTGTCGCCAAAGGGACTGTCCATAAATGACAAGTTTAAAAAAAAAACACTAAAACAGTGTGATGTTCTTAAATTAATTCAAATGTCTTCAATATTCAATGTTGCTCAGATTGCTTCATTCTCTAGTTGGTCTACATAAATAGTGTTTTGCCACATGTGTATTAAGAGTAAATTGAAAGCCTTGCACTATAACTTTAACTTTAAATGCACTTCCTGATTTAAATTAAAACCACTTTTGTTTGTGCAATTAATTTGAAATGCAGTCTGCACTGTCTCCAGTAAGACAGAAGTTTGAACGATCTGCCAAAATCTGAGGGCAGATTTGTACAACTGGCAGAAATCAATCCAGCACATGGCACCATGGCCCGCAATCCATTGCGAGTGTTCCAAAGCATCTAAACAGACCCAGCAACAGAACTGTCCAGAAACTGTCGATTCCTTTGTAAAGATGTCTGGTAGCTTCAAAATGGTAAGTGCAGGTCATTTCTATTGGAGTTTCCTGATACAAGATTTAAAACATTTTTGGCCCAACTTGATTTTGTCTGACATCAGCATAATTATATCGCTTGTGGGTGTGTGGGGAAAAAGGGAAAACAGTTTAGTTTTAAGCAGGAGTATTGGAGAAAGTAATTACTTAATTAACCATAACACATAGAATAATGCTTTGGTAGAGAATAATCTAATCACGGTTAATTACGAGTAACAAGCCGGCTTGCATAATGTCTATAAACATATGCATGGAACTTCATTGATGTCGAACTACATAATTCAAAACTTTTAAGTCTTGTGTATGTAGTTATTTTATTATTGAAAAAGGGTGGTTTAGATCTAAATATGTGCAGATTCTTATTCAGAAATTTACTAGTAACAGTGATTTTGGCCTCTATACAGCACACTGCACATGTAAATAATTGATACTTTGATGAAGGTATTTAAATATTTGGACCAGGCATTTTTTCAAAAATCTAACACAAAAGCTTTATCAATACTTTTGCATGTGCAGGTATGGTTTATGGTCTGTTTGGTCCAATCAGCCAAATCCCTACATGAATTATAAGGTCAGGTGTTAAATTGCCACTTCAACTTAAAGTTAAAGTTGCGGTTTATAGTCTGCTTCGATATGCATCTTCAGCCGACTTCGACATTAACCCCCCGATCACTGGGATTTAAGTCGTCCGTTAACATATGGCGCACCAGGCAGCCACGGCACATTGACTTATGTCCCTTACAGGTACCCATTTATACACCTGGGTGGAGAGGAGCAAGCGTGGGATTAATTTTTTGCTCAGAAAAATCCAGTGCCCCGAGTGGGATTCGAACAAGGGACCTCTCGATCCCTAGAGCAGCATCCCACCACTAGACCACTGTCCCCACTATCAGTGGGGATACACAAGCCAGTTAGCTATGCCGATTTACGAGGTTGGTCAGTGTTGAGGTCTATTTCATTGGATGAATGAAGGACTTAATAAATGGATGGATGCATGATGAATTGAATGAATTAATAAAATTTAAACAATTGTCCTTTGGATGTTAGGATGTCAGTTAACTATAATGCTCCCTTCCCCACCACATCCTTCCACCGTCTTTTGCCCCCTCATGACATTTAGGACATGCAGGTCTGGAATCATCCATGTTCTTTCTATGTCAAACCTATGGCAAAATTCAGCCCCATTCCCAATCTCAAATTATTTAGATTTTAACCATATGAATGCCCGAAATTCCTGATTGAAGCATTATTTCTTTAATACCAATATTCAGTTCATCTCCATATCCAGCTCTATAATTTAGACCTTAGCAAATATAATGTTAGAAGCACTCTTATCCTCAATATAAAACATGATATTGCTATTCATGTTAATATTTCTTGCCATCGTTGGGGGAGTCATAATTAATATAAGGCCTAAAATACAGTAAGGTACTTGTGACTGAAATAGATCTAAGAAGTACACAATTTTAATGAAAATTTCATTTTGATTAACCCCTTAATGCCTAGCGTCTAGAAAAAAGGCCTTGGCAAACAGCGTAGACCCAGATGATGCGGCATCTCATCAGGGTCTGCGCTGTTTGCTTAAAGGAATTTATGTAAGATATATTCTAAATATAGAAAACAAAATATACTAGACATCCCTAATTTTGGAAATAAATTGATCCAATTTAGAAGGATGAGAGAGTCCACACGTCATTAATGGGTTAATGTAGACATCACTGTTGTCTCATCAAGGGACATTGTACCATAGATTTGTGCATACAATGTTATGTTTGGAATGTTGTAAAGTCTTTAAATTGACATCATTAATGATTTGTATGATAGATTGCTGTTGTATAAGAAGCCACAATGCGTGTTTCTGTAATTACAATTATTAGATGAAGAAGCTTTCTAATTGTGTTTCGCTGATTTATCACAATGCAACCAGTAAGGTATGTATTTACAATCAGAATGCATCCACCAGTGCTATGCAAGGTTGCATTTCAATTATTATCTTGGACAAACTCAATATGGCTTTAATATGGCCTTGATAAAAAAGATTTACAGCTTAGTTCATTTTTATATGTTCATTTGTAACTTAATTGTTTATTAAAAAACGAAAGAAGGATACAACAAAAATAAAAGTTTAATCCGCTGCATGTTTTGTTGGTGTTTTTACTCTTGTATTATGTAACTTAATGGATTTTGTGTATATATTATTTCATCTTTGAACAAATATTTTCTCTGTGACTTTCTATTAACGGATATAAGTGTATATTGTTAATGGAATAAGCTGTGCATGTGTTAAAATGCTGTATTTTCAGCAATCTTCAGAACCTTACAGTAACAACTTTTTCATGGTTTGTCCTAATTCTTGAAAAAAAACATAAATGTTACCAATCTAACTAAATTCAGAAAATGTAACACTTGACAATTGAAGACCTGTGCAATTTTCGTACGCTCATAACATCTTTATCGTGATATGTCATTCACAAGTTTCATTTTTGTCCTATTTTGCAGAACATAATTAGTTAATAGTATTACATCTTAACTTTATGACTGATTTTATGATGCTTTAGCACAGATGAATATGGAAATTGCAGTTAAATATTGAGACAGAACTCAAATGTACGGATAGAATAAAATCAAATTCATCAGTTACAAGCAAATATTCATTTCATTTTTATTACTTTGTATACTCAAGGGTACGTGATGAATAAGGTGTCTTTATGTTATGATCAATAAGTTACGCTTTTTTCTAAAATTGTCCAAAAATTGCAATATTGGGTCATAGGCCGCAATTGTTCTGATAATAAAAAATGAAGCGTGGAATTTAATGTTTGAAGTTGTCATCACTATTGGTAGTCATACTGAGCGCTTTAATAGTGGTAAATGTTATTTGGTATATTCTTCCATACTACAATATCAATTTACATGCATTAGATATAATTTATATACAAACACATTTTGATATCTGATACTTTGCCTTTAGATGTAAATTATTTGTAGCATTTCTATTTCAATATTTATTGTAATGAAAATACATATTTATTGTACATAATTGTAAATCAAATTATGGTAGTGTTCATAGTAACTTTATAGTAGGTAATGCACTTGCTCACACATCGTTGCTCAGTCCTGAATGTGTGACTTTCAAAGCAAATAATAGTTGTCAATATAAAAGTGCTTTTTTAGTTTGACAAGGGTGGTACTTTTTATTTTGATCAAAGGTAAAAATTAGCCTCGCTCTGGGAAAACCGGGTTTAATGCATGTTGGTAAAGTGAAATTGTTCCAGATTAGCCTGTGCAGTCCACACAGGCTAATCTGGAATGAAACTTTCCGCTTTAATGGTATTTTTCGTTTGAATTTAGTCTCTTTTTAGCGAAAATCCAGTTTAGGCGGAAAGTGTCGTCCCTGTATAACCTGCGTGGACTGCACAGGCTTATTTGGGACAACACTTTACGCAAATGCATCAAGCCCCATTTTCCCAGAGCGAGAATCAAATGTTTCATATTCTGTTCACACAAGGCCATTTGTCATAACGCAATGATTTATCTCTCATTAAAGACAGATACATGAAGCAAATTGAATGTTATAAAGACCTACTCGTCACATAATGCAAGTAGGTCAGTCAAAATAATTGATCACTTTCAGATTAAATGGGGCATACATTTATGAATGGATTGAAATTGATAATTCAATCTAGGGCTTGGGTCATGCCCTTCTTTTCACAAAGCAGTAATGCGTTTTTTTTTTGTTTTTTTTTTTTTAAATGTTACAGTTTTAAATTTTCAAGATAAAATGAATGTTAGTTTGATATTAAATTGTAAGTGACACATATTTGGCCATTAACAGTATTTCATAATCTGGCAAAATGGAAATCATATTTATGTGCAGAGTTGCAAGTGAGACTGTGGCATGAAACAATGGGAACTGAATTACTTCATTTTTTCCTTCTATAGGTATTAGTTGTACATGAAGGCTTGATGTAATTTAGTGCAAAATACTGTCGGTGTTTTAAAAGTATTTAAAATTGGAGGTGCACTTTAGCTTCACAGGTATACCAACATCAAAATTTAACCGTCGGCAATCAGTTTTCACCAACAAATTTGAATCGACTTTGCTTTGCATCAATATAGAAAAAAATGAACAGATGAAATATAAATTATGTAAAAATATAGTACCTGTTAAACACAGTCCTCCTAGGCAGATGACATCCTTAAAAAAAACTCTCAGTAGAACAATCGCACTTAAAAAACAACAACTTACAAATATAATTGGTAGTGCTGTTTGAGCCGGATAGCTCAATGAGCTGAAACATTACAAATCTGATGATTGCGCATTTAATTCCCAGCCCTGCCATATATCTTGCGTGGGAAATGGTCATGAAGTCATTTCAATGACCTTTCTCGCAATACCCCTGATTCAAGCAGATTAGTTGTGTCATAAGTAAAAGCATTCTCGTAAACAGGCTTATTTAGGAAGAGTAGGCTAAGTTACCACCATTCTGCGACTGAAATACTTTTGAACATGGTCGAAAATCCAAACAGCAAAAAACAAAAAATAATCCGTTTTCTTTACTGGTAACACCTTGCTTCAGATTGCAGGTACAGGACCCTGTTCCGTGTGACACATGCCGGACATTGCTGCCAGAAATCCGACTGGGCCAAGGTGCTGAAGAAAGGAGATTAGGTGTGTGTAGAGTGCCAGCCTACATCCATGAACAAGAGGCTCAAGCGATGCCGAGGTCACGGCATGTACCGCGCCAACACCACCTGGAAGGCCATCGAGGTGTCTCACTGTCACGGCAAGTGGGAAATGATCACCCAGCATGGCCAGGGACAACTCTGCAATTCAGCGATCACTCGTTTGTACTCGTCTAAGGAAATCACTGGTGTTAGGCTTCGAGGATTGAGTGCTGAGGTTTTGTGTCTGTTATTGATATGATTCGCCACCTGTTAATTTTACAAGTTCCTGTCCGCTTTGATCATTAATGGTAGATTGGTTGTTTTAACTCTAAGTTTGTGAATTATCGAAATGTTTAGCAGATTTATCAGTTCTGCTCTCATCCGTTGATTCAGTTTGATTCCTTCTTGGTTGTACTTGAAATTTTGTGCTGAGAGTATGCTACTTGATGTAATCGGCTTTGTGCTGAAAAGGTTTCTCCTGTTGACAAATCTATTTTTATGATGACAGATTCTCTGATGATGGGGACAACATTCAAAATATCACTGTGACACTCTTTTTAAAAAACATTTGTAGGACAAGATCAACCAATGTTAAACATTTGTTAAGTATCTTACCTCAATTCATTGTAGAATGCAACCAAAACAAAGAGTAAGAAACAAATCTGATTGCAGGACTATGCAGGAATATGTTCACAATTGTGTTTATGTGGGTGCTTTTGTAAATTTCATTTCATCATGCTGTTGTGTGAGTATTATAAATATATGTAGTTGTATGAATGGTCTATACAGATGCACAATTGAATGTCATGGAATTATTTTTAGTTTGTTTTGCAAACTTACTCATGATTCGCACGTATAAGTTCATTGTCAAGTATGGAAAGAGTTTCATGCATAAAAATGTCACTATTTGCATTGATGTGCTGTATAGGAAGTTTATTGTTTGTATAAAGTCTTGAATGTTTAAGCTCATACTAACATCTGCAATCGTAGTCAACTTTCATAACCCACTTGGCCAGTAATGTCTATCTGTTAATGTCTGTTTGTAATTGATTGAAGATTGAAAACCAAAGAGCATATATCATGTGTTTCAAATTTTACTCAACTTTGAACCTTTTGTGGTATTTATACATATTGATATCCCTTTTTTCATACAATGAAGGTGCTACCTTAACCACAATAGTATGTTGTTTTAATGTTTTTTCCCTAGAAATAGATATCTTAACACATAACAAGGTAATTCTCCTATACAGTTCATATTTATACAAAATAAACCGGCTTCTGTCTTTAATCTGTATTTTTGTATTTTTTTGCTGTTAGATGACATTTTGTGTTATAAAATAATGCATGGGATTTCATTTAGAAGTGTTCATTCATTTACTTAAGCATATTTAGTTATCAGGCTAGTTTAATAAAATATTATGTATGAAAAAAGAAATATACTATCAATGTGCAAATTTATGTCAATGCTTCATTTTTTAACTTCCTATCTATAAAATAAAAGCTGGTGGAGCAAGATATAGAAACAAAGAATATAAAAAAAGTCATGCACAATCTCTTAATTGTTCATGTACCTCGATTGCTTATATTATGCCTTAGTGAAAAGAAATCGACTCAATTTGCTCAGTGTACTGAAAGATTTTAACTTTTAGCGTCATTTTTATTCAAAGCTAAGTATTTAAATCATACATGTGCATTAATGTCATACTGGTGTTACAATATCAATGTAACAAAAGAGCATTGAAATCAGCCTAAAGTTTTGGTATAGTTTAAAGTTTATTTACGACTGACTTATGAATTAAAATTATAACCGTCAAAAAAATGGCACTTCAAACATGGTGTAAATCAGTCAATCAATGTAACAGTCTGTTGCGTTAGATTGTGCCCCTTGACACATAACTGATATACAATAAGGCTTATTTCTTAATTTTGTTTCCAAATGTCTAGTTTAATGCCGCCAAGACATTTCTTGTTCCGGCCTGTTGCTTGGATTTGCTGTTTACCACTCAGTAACGCATTTTGAATCTATTGTAGTCCCTTAAAAATCAAATTAAATTAAATACCTTTCTTAACAGATTCAAGTTTTAAAGGCTGCCCTTTCCAACCCTAAGAAACTGATGAGCAGCAAATAGCATAAAACCTGAACTTACTCGTAGGCTTTTCTGGTTTTATGAGGGTTGCATAGGCCATTCCTTTCCAACCCTTAGATACTGATGAGCAGCAAAAATAATAAAACCTGAACAGACTGCGAGTTTGCGAGTTACTCGCAGGCTGTTCTGTTTGTATGATGGTTGCATAGGCCATTTTCACTAAGCTTCTTTGGGGGAAAGTGTTAAACAGTAAATCTTTGATAACTAGTGGTGCCGCCGGGAAGACGAAAATACATTTTTCATTCGGTCTGATTTATATAGTTTGTCGGTATGTTTTCGAATTATTGAGTGGATATTTGGAAGGTCGTTGGTCGTTAAAACAGCAAACAAGAGAGTACCACTAGCTATAACGTATTCCAACGACCTTCCAAATATCCACTCAATAATTCGAAAACATACCGACAAACTATATAAATCGGACCGAATGAAAAATGTATTCCCAGATGTACCAATTGGTGCATACAGACGAGACAGAAATATCGTTGACATTTTAGTTCATGAAAAAAACAAACAAAAAAATAAACAAGCGTTTTCAACAAATACCGAAATCATGAGAGGAAAATTGTAAAGTCTGTGAAATGTTAAAAAGAGGTTTTCATAACAACCAAATAAGTGAAATTCCAAATGAAACAATAAAACAGAACTGTTTCATTTACAACTTGGTATACGGCATATGTTGTGTTAAATGCCAGCAGATGATATATATAGGAGAGAAAAGTAGATCGTTAAAGGAACGTGTCAAAGAACACGAGGCTGACGTGAGGCTCCGGAGGGACAAACCCATCTCAGACCATTTCAACGGTGCTGGCCACGGAGAGAAAGACATGGGTATATCAGTGCTAACACAAATACGACACAGTTCCCGTTATTACAGACTTATTAAGGAATTGGAATTCATAAAGAAGTTTGAAACACAGTCTCCAAATGGATTGAATACAAAAAATCAACTTGATGTCCTTCAACGAGAAATTATTTAGTAAAAATTATTTGTGAAAAACAGTTAATATTAATCATCTACATAAATACATATACAAATAGCAGTATTATGCAATTTATCTTATCTTTATTGTGTATATAATAGATTGAACAGCAAGTATGTATCATTATTTAAGTATATTATTTTACGTAGATATAAATTGATATCATTGAATTCATTAAATAAGTTTATCCTATTTAATTAATGATCAAAAGTCCAGGAAAATTATAATTATATTATTATGATTTATAGTTTTGATTGTAAAATATTAATTTATTTAGTATATAAAGCACACATTTGGTATAAGATTGAAACATGTAATATGTGAGTATTTAAAGTTATTTCATTTTTGGCGAATTTTTACAATTTTTGGCGCCACTTTATATAACGTAATTTATGACGTCATCATGTACAACGTCTTTTGACGTTTAAAAACATTTACTTTGTTATTTAAAATGTGCTGTTAAAAGACGTAAAAATATAGTTTACATTTTTATTTTTTTATTGTTGTGATAAAGACATAATGCCGAAACGTTAAATTAAAGGAGTACAATCAGTGATTTATTATTATTCAATATCCCTTAGGATAATTCAACTGAGCATTCAGGGTTACTCAATTTCACCAAAATTTACTTCTATCAATACTTTCATATTATGTGGAGAACATAATGATGCACATGATAAATGATAAATGTTTGTAAGTATGGATATTATTGGATATGTGCACTTGTCTGGAGTTGTATACACTTGGTAATATGTATTTCAGATAACACGATTATAATGGCATGGTGATGTACACAGAATAGTCTATCCACATTGATTTAAAATTTTCAAATTAAGGCATGCCAACAACAAAAAGTAATATTCTCGTCAAAGTTATAACGCACTACGGCAATGTGTCCAAGAAATTGAGTCGTGCTCATTGCTGCATACTGTAAGATGTAAATATAACAATAAAGATTCTTGCGTGTCAATATAAATAAATCATAATGCATACCTGAAAGTAGAGGTTAACAAAACAGATGTAATACGATAAATTGGCTGCACTATTCACGTATAACAGGAAGTTTCCAAGTATACTTTTGAAGACCAACTTAACATCCATTTCATAAAGGCTGGGCGTTTTTTGGTATCGTCCTTTCCAAAGATAATAACATGTTTAATCAAACGTTGTGAGAAGATCAAAACTAAAAATGTTGGAGAAGGCTTGAATATATTACGGTACATCTATACCAACTACTATGGATTATTTTGAAAGTGGTCATGGTAACAATCACAACTCGCTTTCATTCTTGTTAACGTTATTGCTCTGTCTTGACCAAACAAACCCAAACATATTATATACACAAAAAACGAAATGTACGAAGCAAAATTGCACGTTTTAAAAGCGCACATTCACGTCTCATGCAGCGCACAGAAACGCTTCCAACCAAAGATCTATCCATTTATAGATCTTTGTTCCAACGTAACAAAAACAAACATGTTAATCACCAGCTAGTACATGGTTCAATTCAGTTGCAAACTTATCGACGGACGGGAATAACTCGACCGAGAAATGCCAATTTCTGACGTCACCCTGCTTTGAAAGAAAATAATAAACACCATAAGATACTCTTATTGTTAAGGATAACTGCGCAATTACACCATACGTGTACATATGAACAAACTGTTTATGACCGACATAAACACTATATGGATGGTGTAATTGCGTAGTTATCCTTTATTACAATATGTGGTAGATTAAAAGGTTGTAAGATTATATTCGAACTTGTCAATATATTGTAAATGAAACACAATGCTGGGTTATACGATATATCATAAAATCATACGCCTACTACGTGGAATTACCTAGGAAGTTATCGGAATTAGGCCGGTGCCACTGAAAGATTTCGCACGATTAATGCCAACTATATTTGAATCTATGTTAAGCGTCCGCTTAAACTTTTGTAACAAACAAAACACCAACAAAAACATACAAATCTTTGACGTTTTCTGAAACCGGATACGTTAATATTATATTATTATTATTGTATATTTGCCAATATACATTTACATAAAAAACATTACTATAATACATATAAAACGTAGTACAATCACTCGTCTTACAAATATGCGTGCCAAAGCTATACACGTATGGTGATGCACTGCCTTTACTTTTCTTCTTGTGTGATGTGTCAGTTCGACATTTCTCAAGACACCTTTGTACTACAAACTCTCCAGTGGAAACATAACAATGTAGTATGACAAATCCTAACAATTTACACAGTTTAATGAGTCACAGTTTTTACAGATTATACATTCATCTACGTTATGAAACCCATGTATTGTTGATCATTTAGAGACGATTGTGAAGGCGTCGCAGGGATGCACATTCAAAATTGTCAATTAATAATGATCTACGCCGTCCACGTGTCTTATTATGCTGTCTTCACCTGGACTGTTGTTTGCTGTAGATTTCTGTTGTATTTTTTTTGTGTTTTTTTTTATTTTTATTTTTTTATGTTGTTTTTCAAACATGCGGTACCATGCGGTAAGATATGTTCAGTTGTAATTTTAGTTGTTTACCTTAAAGTTACTTATGCTTGCAAGATTAAGCATTTCGTCGCCTTAACAAATTAGATTGTCTGGTAATTCGATAACCATCAATATTAATACAAGGACATACACATATATTCCGTGCATCTGTTTATTTTTTAGACAGACCTTTTGCTAGATTATTAGACGATACAAGATATGCAAATTGCAATACGAGTCTGCTTATTATCCAATTAAAACCGCTGTACAAAATACAGATACGAGAATGAATGGATGCGGTAATAGTTGGAAGAATTGTAGTACTGGCCTAAGTGTACGTTACGATGGTAAAGTCAAGCAATGTGAAGATGAAAAGCTGTTGTATGATAGTTCCGAATTATGAATTTATGTTTTTATACCACACATATTTACTATTATTAATCAAGCGAAAGCACATAATGTTGAGGGTAAATCATGCGTTTCTATTAAACATATGTACAAGGAAACAGCAAATCGAATTTTTATTAATTACTGTTCGAAAAATGAAGTCATTTGTGTATCACACGATTAATACAATGTTAAAAACAACTACCACAATAATGAAGGGTAAGAAAGTCAAACACAGGGCAAAGAATGTCAATAAATGAATGCAAATATGTTATTTCAAATCCAATCAAGTCTGCGTGTATCAGACGCTTACGGATTTAAACATCTGGCTAAACATGACTGTGACAGAAGACATTAGAAACTGGCGGGTACCGTTTGGTTTGTAAAGGTCAACATTTCGGAATGTTTGAAAAATATATATTTTACACTAGTTTTTGTTTACGCCCATCTTTGATACGTCAAACTTTTGATGTTATGATTGATATTGAGGAGTATTAAACATGTGCTACTAAAACATACCACGGTAAGTAAAAAACTTTTTCCCAAGACTCAATTACTGAAATATTAACAAACTTAATTTATACAACGTCTTCATAAATGAATTATGTTTGCATGCTTATATTAGTTTTATGTTCGAATGTGTGATTTTGGGAAGATGTAATAAATAAAGCGATGAAACCTGTTAACCCTACAAACAAAGGCGGTATATAGATATCCCAAAGAATCACCCATATGCAGCCCATATTGCAGCAGTGTAAGGATGAATGAAATTGCAATTAAAAAATAAATTAACCAATATTTATTTTTGATCAGCATTATTGTTTGTGTTAACTAAATAATTTAATGTTAAGGTATATACGAACCTATTGCAAATACAGGTATTGCGATTTAAAACAAAACTTATGTTAACCATATACTATTACATTGACAATGGGAAAGTCGAAGTTTGAAGTTTAATTATTGATATAATTATAAGTTGAACTTCATCATAATGGTTATAATGACAGAATGAAAGAATGCTAAAAAAATCGTTTTTCATTTTTATTCGCAACTAGTTAAAATGTTCTACCAATCAATGATACTATACTACTTAATAACAGTATTTAACAAATGCAATTGAAGCAATTTCCGTTGCCAAATCGGCTCCATAGGGAAAGGACTTACGTGCAAACTTGTATGATATACACAGACAAAACAGATGTTGTACCTTTTTATGAGATCAATTTATAAGATAATACGCTACGTTATACGGAATTCTTCAAAGGTATTAACGTGCATTAGTCAATCAACTTACCTTGAGTTTTTGTAAACGCACAGCTTTGATACGTCGAACCCTTGATTCTATGGATTAGATTGATAAGTGTTATACATGCGTTACTCAAAAAAACACGGTACTTTTTTAAAACCTTTTCCCCTGGACTGAAATTTACTGAAATATACACCAACTTAATTCATAAAACGTCTTCACAAACGAATTATGATGGCATGTTTACATTATTTTAACGTTCGAATGTGTGATTTTTGGGAAGACGTTATACATTCAGAGCTGAAGCCACGTTTACCATGCATACTTAGGCGCCATAATGTTCTATCAAATAATGAGAACATGATACAAAATACCAGTTCTGTACAAATGTCGGTGAAGCAATTTGCGTTGGCAATTAACATGATATACACAGAGGCAAGGCAGATGTTATATCTTTTTATGATAAAAATTTATAACATGATACGCTAAGTTATACAGGATTCTTCAAAGGTATTTCGGTGCATAAGTCGATTAGATAAATACATTTCGAAAATGAAATATCTTGCAAGTATATTCATTAATAGCTTTTGGCTAAATTAATCAGTATGTTGAAAATCCCCCATTATGCATTAAGCATTTTTTTAAACGTACAGAGATTCAATATATAATATATAATGTAAACATTTAAAAAGCATTACGGTTTACATTGACTATGTATACCGTATTATATTTTACATGGTTTGAACCTGTCTCAAATATAGAATCTTAGATGTAGCGGTAAAGAATTTAGCTTCCTTCGATCGCAGCAATGGTTTCATAGCATTAGTGTTTAACGATAGCTAAATTACGCTTTTATACTATACTGCCTAATGTTTCGCATTTTTTACTTTAAGAACGGTCATTCCATTGAGTGTAACAAATGAATCACGGCAGTCAAAGAGACAGCTATATTTACCGCCGAGATTCTTTCAACTTTGAAGTGGTGACCTTGGCATTAAGTCAGCTTGACTTCTTGACATCTTCTGAATGCGAATGACATTAATTTTCTATGATAATGCTTCAATGGGTATTTGAGATATGAAGTAGATACGAATAGAATGAATAATAAACTATTGACTTTCAGTTGTGACCCTGACCTTGAACCGGCTTGCCTTCTGCCCATCGCCTCAATGACCTAAACACGTTCTTTAAAATGTACATGCATATGAGATATGTAACGAGCACAAAAACGGAGGCTCACCTCTTTTGATCTTGACCTTGAGAAGTCGTGACTGACTCATGACTTCTGGACATGGTCTGAAACACTTAAACATTGTAGCCAAGTTTAAATGAAAATCCTAGGATAAAGGAGATATGGAGATGACACGAAAATGGATGGTCAAACTTTTGAGCTTCAATTATGGCATTGACCTTGACCAGGCTTGACTAACTCATCCCTTCTGCAGGTGATCCAACGACCTCAACATTTTACGGCAGGTTTCATGAACATCGCTAAAGGGTATAGGGGATATGGAGCGGACACAAATATTGAGACTCAAACCTTAAACCTCGATGTACGACCCTGACCTTCGGCCGGCATTACTCACTGACTTTTGTACATTGTCTCGATTCCTTCAACATTTGATGCATGTTTCATAAAAATCCGTCGAAGGGTATATAAGGTATGGAGCAGACACGAAAGTGTTACAGATATACTGACGCACTGATAGACAGACGGACGGACGGACGGATGGACGATTGGTATACCTATAACTACCCTCTCGCTTTGCGGCGATGGATTTATAAAAATGTATGCGCTCAATTATTGCTAGTTTTGACCAATCTTTAAAAGGAGTCAGATATATGGGGGTATTAGATTAAATGGTAGAAACAGGTATGAATGGTTCATGTTCACCATTTTGATGGCAATATCGATAGTGTCTATTCAGACTCATTTTCTGACATTTTCTAATGGTATTCACATAATTATATATGATGAGATAATTATTATATGGTGTCAACGAAAGGTTAACACACGGCGGTAAATGAGCGTTACGGTAAAGTTGAAAAATGCTTGTTATCTTAAAAAATCATCAAATGTCTTGTCTTTGTAAACGCTTAATCATATATATATATATA
>VMBQ01000957.1:0-12876 GCA_007657795.1 Dreissena rostriformis | reverse complement strand
ATATACATGTATATACGTATTGATAAACATATATAATCTTTATGGAATATTAAAAACATTATCGATTTAATTTGCGATCCGATAATAGTTAATCAGACAATCTTTATACATACAAAAATAACGTATATGGCAATGGGAAAAAAACATTTCTTGATTTGATTACAAGTTTATTTCTACTTCTGTGTCGATATTCCCTTTTTTTCCTAGTATAACTCAATTATAAAATTTTCGAATTATAGAGTTCACCATTTAATCCCTATATATACGTGTTCCAAACCTGCTGGGATTATGTCGCTTGCCCTAGATTTAGAAGGACCATTTAAAGAAAAGAACAAGTAGTGTCAAACACGTTGCTAAGCAGTTGACCAAAAAAAATTCTCCACTGAGTGTAAAGATCGGAGGAGAGTCAGTGATACGATGAGAAACTCGTTTTGTCTGATGTGAAAATGTTATCAACTTATTGAGAACTTTATTAGCAAGTTTGACAATATCAATTACTTTTACTACTGTATTACATGAGTTGTCATTCCTGTATATTTATTGCCTACTTGGGAACGGTTGACTATTACACACATTTACACAAATATGTTATTCAAACGTCATGTTTATTCTTAAATGTATCCGTAAAAACTTAAATCAATAAAGTCTGAATAATATTGGTCAAGAATGGAAGATGTATGTGGTATAACAAATAACGTGTGCATTTAAGTCCGAATTATATAGAGTACAGTACATTTATGCGGATGAATTTTAAAACATACCTGGAATATATCTTCTGATAGCTACTGAACGTACATGTACTTCTTACCCAAATGTATCTGCGTCATCACCAAAGTTATCAATCAACAGTTTATTTCACACATGTAAACGGACCGCATCCAAGGGTGGGTTGATTTTCACGATGACAGCGGTTTCTCCGGCTCTAGTGGCAACCACACATCGAAATGGTTCATCATTTCTTCACAATGGCGGCTTGTGACATCCGATATCCGACAATCAAGAAGGCTGACTTAATGGTCGGAATTTTTTAAGGTTCACTTGATCACTTCTACTTTTCACCTAAAATACACTTTTGTCTGTCTGAGATTTCGTGTGATTTACTTCGAAACTTGTTTGAATTGTTTAACTATTTTTTTCTAAAAAAACAACAACAATGTTTTGAAAAATCGACAACGATTTAAAGGCAAACGGATTTAGAATAAACTATGGCAAGACAACATAAATCAGCAATTATAATACGAACTGCAAATGTTCGATCTACGGAAGGACTTTTCGAGTGATGTAACATGTATTATCAAATGGAATCATAAAGAACTTAGTTATATATAATCAAAGCGCTGAAGGCACTAAAGTTGTTCGCTATTGCATAAGCTTAGACGCAACTCAGTTTTCAAAATTATGTTAAAGCTTTTTATATCGCAAGTTTGAAATGAACACAACCCATTCAAATTTATAAAGAGTGTGTCTTAAAGCACAGGTCCTGTTTATCCTCATATTTATGTTATAGAGATAACTTAGACAAAATGTGCGCATTGCACAGGCTGATCAGTGTGCACAGGCGAATTGTATTTGACATGCATTTAGCCTTGTTTTCCCTGAAAGCAGCCAATATGTACAGAGTTCAATGATAAACTCTCCAATGTCGTCGCACAAGCTGTTAAACACTATATATTACATACACACTCGATAAACCGCTAAGTGATTTAAATGTAANCTCAGTTTTCAAAATTATTTTATAGCTTTTTATATCGCAAGTTTGAAATGAACACAACCCATTCAAATTTATAAAGAGTGTGTCTTAAAGCACAGGTCAAGATGTGTGTGCACTGTTTATCCGCATATTTATGTTATAGAGATAACTTAGACAAAATGTGCGCATTGCACAGGCTGATCAGTGTGCACAGGCTTATTTTATTTGACATGCATTTAGCCCTGTTTTCCCTGAAAGCAGCCAATATGTACAGAGTTCAATGATAAACTCTCCAATGTCGTCGCACAAGCTGTTAAACACTATTTATTACATACACACTCGATAAACCGCTAAGTGATTTAAATGTAAACAGCGGGTTTAAAGATAAGACAATCCGCAAGATGTGTCTGCAGTGTACCTGTATAAACAGGCAGATGAGGTGGTTATCGTTCCTGGCGTAGTTAAGCAGCATACTGAATGGAAAACTCCCTCTACATTAGTTGTCCGCTAGCGCGAACAACTAAAAACAACATCATCTTCGTCACGGACATTAAACATGTAAGCGAATTGGGTCTATTGGCATCGGGATAGCTAAACACGTAGATTTTGTATCAGTAATTACACGTATTTTTTCGAACTTGATTGCAGCTAAAGCCTTATACTTATACATACTTATAAAGATATACAGGCTCTTAAAAGAACCATTAGTAAGTGTTTATTTAAGATATTGAACACAATCAACGCCCGGAATGGGGATCGAGTCCGGGACTTTCCGGTCGCAAGGCGGAAACGTGTCGACCTCGCCGCCAAAGCCACCAAATTTAGTGTTATTTAATGGTAAATACGTTCCAATGCAATTTCTTATTCTGGAAGGTTTTTTGCGTGCATGTGTTGCTTCGTAGTTCTTTAGCCAATACATAAAGGACTGCCGATCCTGAAATTAATATAAAAAATTGCATCAGTTAAAACACCTACATTTTATATTAGTTTTACATTGATTAAATAATGCACACCTGTTAAGCCTTACGTTGAGCATGCTTCAAATAATAAATATGTTGTTTTCGATAATTATACGTCTTAGCCATTAAAAAGTTAAGAACAAGTGTGAGCTTAAAAGGCAAGTAAAAAAATCAACTGATATCAGAAGTAGATATTTTATCATTTCTTGCCTCTCGCAAATTGGCGTCTTGGATTTTTGTAATGACAATGTTGTTAAATGTTTTGAACAAAGGCTATTATCTATGTTGTTTTTTATCAATGTTGAATTGGGGTCATGAAGTTCGACTGGCTTGTAACGGTTATTGCTGACATCAAATTAACGACTTGGGTTGCTCTGTTTATATGTGAAGGCAGTTTGATGCCATAGAACGAATCATGTATATATTAATGTACGTATTGTAGCTTACAAATCGGTTATACCTTGTGGGTTGCCATATATCTTCATTTTATTGTAAATGCATAGTACCTAGACATCAAACCACGTTGAAAGGTTGCAGTTTTATCTCATCGATACCAAAGACAAACACGTGAAAACCCCGTCTTGAATAGGGTTTTTATGATTAAGATTTTATGATCCGGAATGCAGATTGGTTAATTGATCCAAGTTTTCCACATACCTTAATCCTTACATTAGTAACAGGCAGATACGTCTCGGCTCTCGAAATGCCAGTTTATACAACTGTAAGGTATTTTCAGTCTTTTTGTTCTGTGTAACAGTGTTCTTGATCAGTGAACGCTTGATAGGTGCTTAAGACCGCGTAGGCGAGGGGACGTCTCAAACACTTGGCATTGAACGTATTGCTGAAGATTGGCGCAGTAAACGTTCGTTATTAATGTCGGACGTTTAATG
This sequence comes from Dreissena rostriformis, assembly GCA_007657795.1. Lineage (NCBI taxonomy): Eukaryota > Metazoa > Mollusca > Bivalvia > Myida > Dreissenidae > Dreissena > Dreissena rostriformis. The sequence continues at coordinate 9,337 of VMBQ01000957.1, read as the reverse complement.
TTTTGTTATTATTTGTTTGTGTAAGTATTATGCACGAAAAGAACGCGCAAATGTTTAATACATATTCTGTTACATGTATAGCATGTTTTGTTAAATCATTGTACACGAAATGTGCATATTGCTTTCAAACGTAATTAGTGTTTAAATGGAGCAGCCAATTGAACTAGCGTTTAAGAACTTAGTAGGAAAAATAATATAGTAAGACAATGTGTCAAAAATATCTTAAACTTATTTTAGTAACTAAAATAAAGAAATCACCTCATATATGTAAACAATGGTGGCAATCTAATATAATTCAGACCTTGTATTCTCAAAGACCCCAGGTCCATCTTCACTTAAAATGTACTTTTCATCAAGATTTAAATATAAAAAACATGCATGTTGACTTCTTTTCAAATATAAAGAATGTCATTGCATTGTGCACTATCAATGAAGGCCAAATATATGAGGAATTGAGTAAACATGCAGGGCGTCATGCAAATTTAATGTCCAATATCTGTACCAAGGATATTGGTAAATACAACCTGTGAAGGACACCGTAATTAATCAAATACCAAAAGTATAACTTTTTTCTTGTACAAATGACTTCAGTTCACAGAGAGAAGTTGATCTTTTTTTAACCTCTGTGCTTTCTGTGTTTTTGGTGAAACAAACAAACGCATACACATGTACAATATAATGTAAAACACAAGTTCTTACGTACAAACGTCTTTGACGCAATCTGAGTTGCCAAATTGGCCTCACAGACAATCAACCAAAGTAAGAATTTAATGTCTTATACATAAACAAAATTGATGGCGTAGTTTCTTATTAATTTATAAAATAAAACGTTTAGTTAAACAGGATATTTATTATATAAATATCCTTTAAGGTTTGTGTGTTGATAAGTCGATAATCTGTTTCTCCGCTAATGAAGCATTGTACCTTGAAATACATAAAGAAAGTATATTAAGTACATATATTATGATCATTATATATATAGCCTTTTAATTGTTATTCAATTTGTATATCACATTCTCTTACATATCACGAATGGGTACGAATATATATATATATATACGAACGTACCGACCATACGGCATCAATGTACAGGAATAGACATTTCGTAAAAGGGCGCGAAAACGACGTTGACGCCGGAAATACGCGACGTCATATCCGTTTTTACAGTGTAACATTTTGAAATAAAAAATGGCCGCTGATGAAGACCGTATATATTCGTACCCATTCGTGTGACTGTTAGCGAATGTGCTATACAAATGGAATAAAAAAAGGTATAAAATAGTCGGCGCTGAAATTCGCCTGTTTTGACAGTTGCTTCTAAAGAGTCAGATTGATTATTGTATTAGATATGATCGTCTATAAAATAATTGGAAACGCGTATGAATAGTTTGTGTTCAGTATTATGATTTCCATATCGTTGATTTCTACTCAACCTTCTCTGACACGCATTAATGGTATGCAGAAGTTAATTATTGTTTAGTGTTAACGAAAGGTTAACACACGGCTGTGAATACAAGTTTGTTATACACTTGCCAGATATGTTATCTTTGAAAAAATCATCAGAAATTCTTTTCATATCTTTATATATCTCAGTATTAAGTGTCCATCATCTTTAGGGACGGTCTTAATATATCATGAAAATAATTAAACACTGCTATATGCGAGGTGGATACATGCCAATATGAGTCACGTTCTGAGAAAACTGAGCAAAATGCATGTGCGTAGAGAGTCGTCCAAGATTAGCCTGTGCAGTCCGCACAGGCTAATCAGGGACGACAATTTCCGCTTTTTTTTAATTTTTCGTTTAAATGATGTTTCTTCTTAGCGAAAATCCAGTTTAGGCGGAAAGTGTCGTCCCGGATAAGCCTGTACGGAATGTCTGTTTTTCTCAGAACACGTCACATATTTGTAACACAAATAGGTATCAGGCAACGGTTAGTGTAACGCCAGACAATCTGGGTCCAAGTATAGAAAGAATAATTCGTTATTCGACCTTAATTACGATACGATAAAATATTTTATTAAGATTAAAATTGTGTGTGAAATAAATGGTAAAATACTTCGATCAGTATTTCTAATTTTCTGAAGGCATTTCTAAATATCTGCTAAAAATGCGTTTATAAAATTGCAGAATGTGTGAGTTTGTTTATCATTTCCGACTTCCGATTGTCCAAGAACACTCTTTAGCCCTGCCATAAACAGGTCTCTTCCCTGACATAGACCAAGATCATTAAAGAATTTAATATTACTCATTTCTTCTGCACATCGTCGCAAGGACCTTATCACGTCGATGTGGTATTGGCTCGATAAACGGCGATGAACACATCCTCAAATACAGATGAGATATCTTATAGTGTGCGAAGGATTTGCTGAAAGTATTGACCGTTCAACGTGCACTTACTTTAACCCAATTATTCCTAGTGGACTCTCCCATCATTTTAAATTGGATCAATTTATTTCCAAAATTAGGGATGTCTAGTATATTTTTTTCTATATTTAGAATATTTCTTGCAGAAATTCCTTTAAGCAAACAGCGCAGACCCTGATGAGACGCCGCATCATGCGGCGTCTCAACCGGGTCTTCGCTGTTTGCCAAGGCCTTTTTTCTAGACGCTAGGCATAAATGTTTTAAAACGGTATCATATTTAATATTTTATTCATTGGTCGAGTATTTAGAATAACATGCATAGATATTTTACATTTTCCGGAAGGCAAATTATGACTTAAATATAATCATTGAGTAGAATAAAAACAAGCCCTACAAACAATAACAAAAAAGACTACGGCTCAAAATCCTTAAATTGTTGTGTTCTTGGTTTATTTGGTAATTTACTACCCGTTTTCGCTTGTGTGATTCCTTTAACGTACATATACCTGTATGCTCCATGATGAAAATCGAGAGACTGATTAAGTTAGTATTTAACAGTCTAAATAGTTTAAATGATTAAAAAATCAATATCTTTGTAAAAAAAAGGGTTACACAACTTAATTCAAACGTGATTATTGTCATAAAGGCATAAGATGATGGACACACGTGTATATAAAGCTTCGTCACTAAATCAATCATATCTACATTTTCTTTGACATTTCTTATAATTAGCAATTGACTGCCCTTGTTGGTTAATGTTTGCGTGGTGCTAATTAAAAAAGCGTTCACCGACGAGAAAGTTTTAGCGACTATGCCCACCCTTGTATACGCTCAATGCACATCTCTCTGTTTCGAGGTTCTAATGTCAAGACGTGATCCGCCACGAAACCATATGAGTCGCGTTCTGGGAAAACTGGGCATAATGCTTGTGCGTAAATAATCATCCCATATTAGCCTGTGCAGTCCGCACAGGCTAATCAGGGACGACAATTTCCGCTTTTATAGAATTTTCGTTTAAATGAAGTCTCTTCTTAGCAAAAGACCGGTTTAGGCGGGAAAGTGTCGTCCCGGATTAGCCTGTTCGGACTGCACAGGCTAATCTGGGACGACACTTTACGCACATGCATTTTGCCCAGTTTTCTTAGAACGCGACACATATTGTCTTTCGACTTCCAACGAGAAAAAAACGTAACTTTAAACATCGTATCTCTTTATGCTCTTTTATGTTTTTTTCTTCGAGACAATGTCAAATTAGTTATCTCAAGAAAGTTATATTCAAACATTGCAATATGGGTCATATTAATTACTGATCGTTATGGAAACAATAATCACCATGACTAGTGGAAAATGCCTAATACCAACGTATAATCTAAACAATTGTATATAATTTGGTTAACAAAAAATTGTTAATTATATCTTAACATACAATAAAAATTCAATCTACTATATTTGTTTTGGTTATAAAATAATGGCATTCATATCTATCTTAGTAATACATACGGAATCTTACGTTACTCAATTGTTCCATGTGTTTGTATCAGTCGAGTGGCTTGTGTGATGACGTATCTCACGAGAGGCGGAGCCTCGAGTGTGATACGAAATAGCGCAAGCCACGAGACTGATACAAACACTTGTAACAATTGACTTGCGTAATATTCCTTTTAATATATACATCTTTGAATCATTTTAGTTAAAACAAATAAGTTTAAGCGTTCATGATTAACCAAGAATGCTCTTATAATTTTCTGCATTCAAAGTGACGTCATTAAAAGTAGTCCGGCTAGTATGGTAATACGGAATTGGAAAACTAGCGAGTAGCATAATACGGGAATTATTTCTCTGCAGTTGTATTTTACCGATTTATGCAACTTGTACTTTTTGGGAACATAAAGCAGGTATATAATAAATGAGAATACTCTTCAATGAATTCCTTCTAATCATTGACTTAATAAATTTATATTGTATGTGTAATAAAAAGAATTGATTTTATAAAATTAACAAAACATGGCAGTAGTACTCCGTATTAACAATTTTAACTGCCAAATATATATACGCATGGAACGGACACTTAAAATGCTTTGTTTTACAGGTCATTGATGTCCAAATGTAATTTGTTCTACACGATCTTTAGACTGCTGTTGTCATGTATTCAAAACCCGTACTGAAAAAAGTATAAAGCAAGCAGCCTCCGTGATGAGCGCAATTAAGGGCTCGACCATTCAGGCGACAGCAACGTAAAGCGACACAGTAGTCAGTTGTTTACGTCGGATTCGAACTCTCGTGAGTCCTGCCAGGTTTTCAACATTGAAAGCAAGTCAGGCGTAATGTCAAAAGATTCGTACTCGAAAGAAAAGACGTTTTCATTAAACTTGGATGGGCCTGACGTTGACATCAATCGTACTTCACCTTGTTCATGGTCGAACATGGCATGGTTACTGGAAGCAAAAGATACACAGAAAGGTTTGCGTTCGTCCATGCAAAGTATGACAAAGAAGAAACACAATGCTCAAAACAAGGCCCCTGAGTGTGCCTTTCCCAGCAGAACAACGCCACCTCAACGCGCACGGCTTACGTCTCATGAAGAAATCGCCTTATGGATCAAGATGACAAACCCGACGGGGTTTTATGCAAACATCGTCGATGAAGCCGACGGAAATCATCGAAAGTCGGATTACATGCTTCTGGAAAGAATAATAAAGACAAAGGAAGCAATAAAGGCGCTCTACAATTGAAAATACCCGACTGAATAGCAAGTTGTTATTCAGTTGAATGATGCTGCGTAAGAGGAGTATTGTATACTATTTATACATAACATAATTAACCCATTTATGCCTAGTGGACTCTCCCATCCTTCTAAATTGGCTCAATTTATTTCAAACATTTGGGATGTCTTGTATATTTTTTTCTATATTTAGAATATTTCTTACAGAAATTCCTTTAAGCAAACAGCGTAGACCCTGATGAGACGCCGCATCATGCGGCGTCTCATCTGGGTCAACGCTGTTTGCCAAGGCCTTTTTTCTAATCGCTTGGGATAAATGGGTTAACCAAAATGAGTTACAATGATACATATCGTCAAAACTGGAGAACTCACACAGTTTAACAACGAAAACTAGCAAAAACAATGCTGACATGTATAACGGCATTTCCTTAAAACCCTACAAAGTTTTGAAATGTAGATTGTGGACAGTTGATTATGACGTGTTTATGGTAATGTCGTTTGGTGATAGAGATGTACGGTGTGTGCCGAGTGTTGTTTTATTGCCAATGTTGATTGTGTACGTGTGCTGTTGTTTTTTTAAGGCATTGATATTGCTCGTCAGAAGTTTATAAGAATTTTTTATTTTTTTAATGTGAATTGATAAACTTCATTAACGAACATAATTTTAAATCCAAATGTTTGTTCTGTGATACACAATTCGGCCAAAAGCTCATTACCAACTGAGTAGCAGAGCCCTGTGACATTTGCAGTGTTTACAGCTATGATTTGAATTAGGATTATGAATATTAACCCATTTATGCCTAGCGTCTAGAAAAAAGGCCTTGGCAAACAGCGTAGACCCAGATGAGACGCCGCATAATGCGGCGTCTCATCAGGGTTTGCGCTGTTCGCTTAAAGGAATTACTGTAAGAAGTATTCTAAATATAGAAATAAATATACTAGACATCCCTAATTTTGGAAATAAATTGATCCAATTAAGAAGGATGGGAGAGTCCACTAGGCATAAATGGCTTAAATGGGTTATTCTTTTCAAACACCAGCGACAGTATCTAGTTAATAATGTGTACTCTCTCTGGAGTAAGAATACTTGAAGAGGCATATCGACGTAGTTACCTATTTTTGGGAAATGCATATGGGATGTCCCTGAACAGGTGCGGAAAATTAAATATGAAATACGAAACGTATGGATCAGGGCCGTACGCAGGATATTTGGACTAGGGGGCCCAAGGGTGGTAGGGTGCAGGAGGGGTCTCCCCTTCCGAAATTGTGTTTTTTTTTTTATTATTATTTTATTATTTGGAACTTTTTAATGCTTTAAAAAAATATTTTGTGATATAAATTTATGGAATATAACACGTAAATCATCACCATTCTGAAGTCTAAAGCTTTAAAGCTGGTGTGAAATTCACACCAATGTTTAAAGCTTTTGTTTTCAGACATGTAAGATGTATGATGAAGAAGGAAAGTGAACTTTGAAAATCAAAAAACTGTATTAAGAAATGTATAATAAAGTATGACTGACATATAACCATAATATTATTTTCTCTTTGAATTCAAATATCTAAAGTTTCAAAATAAATTCCTAATATAATGTGTATCATTTCAACACATTTTCACTTTCACCATCATCAACACAGATAAACCATCACAATCGTCTACAACTCCGACATTTGATTAGATTTTTAAAAAAATCTCTATAATAACCGTTTTCGGAAGTTTTTTTACGTAACGCTTTGAGATATTGAGCAGATTTTTGGTAGTTGAGTCTACCTAGGCCAAATAAAAAAATAGGTCCGTTTCCGGTCGCCCGACCGTGTCTCCAGAATCGGCGCCGACCCTCAACTTGTTATTGGGGTCGCCAAAAAAAATAAAAAAATTGTTTATTTCGGTTCATTTCTCCATTCTAGTACCCGAAAGACAAAAAAAAAAAATCCCTACCTACCGACCCTGTTTTTTTTCCAAGGAGACCGGAAACGGACCTATTTTTTGTTTGGCCCTACATAACCTACAGATGAAGTGTGAAATTCGTTCCGGTCCAATAATTTTTGGCATAGTTATAGGCATTGGACTTAAAAACATCTCTATAATGAAGCTCGATTGGTCCCGGAGTACATTTAAGTAGTACCGGAGCCGACAATTACCAATCGAGCTATAGTGACCGTTTTCCAAAAGTTTTTTTTACGCAACTCTTTCAACTATAGGGCTGATTTTTCCCGGTAGGATGGCATATAGCAGTCGGACTGTCCGTCCGTCCGGCATTTCATTTTCCGGCCTTTTTTTCAAAAAGCTTTAAGATATTGACCAGATATTTGGTGTGTGAGTCTACCTACATGACTTACAGATGAAGTATCAGTTTCGTTCCGGTCCATTTATTTTTGGCGAAGTTATGGGCCTTATCCTTAGACAATGACGATTATTAACATCACCTCTATAATTGCTTCCAACATTATTTGTTTTTCACAAATTATTTATGTCAGCAATTTCCAGACCTACAAACTCCTGTATCAGTTGTTTCCTTTGGCTGCTTCTCTTTCCTTGGCTAATCAAGATACCTGTTAAATCAACCATCGATAGGTGCAGCATTCAGGATCACAAGGAGTAACTGACTGATCGGGGATGTGTGTACAAGGCGATAAAAAAACATTGACTATGGCCTTATCTCCACTAGCGAGTAAATTAGCGCTAATCCCTTTGTTAAACAGGGACAATAAAACACGTATGCTCTATTCTATTGAGTAAAAGTGTACTGTGGGCCCTTTCATGAGAGAAAAAATTGCAGTGGGGCCATTATTAAAAAAAAAAAAATCATAACTCGACAGCCAGCTGGGGGCCGGGCCCCTGGGCCCATTCCCTGGGTACGGGCCGGTGGATGCGCAAACTATGAAGAAAACAAACGGTAAGTCTGCACCATTTTATATGTAAATACATTTAGCAACATGTTGTATTTATTACGTTGGTATCTTATAATATCAATTTGCCACAAAAATGCGCACATATTGTTTGTAAAAAAATGATTGCATGTTTTATTTTGATAGTATCCAGTTCTCTGTTACATATGTACTGTATTTTACGTGATACCAGTTTACAATTTGTGTCAGTTTGTGACACTATGTTGGAATATGTTGCCAGGACGAGGTAGACGTTAAATGCACTGCGTTAATACAAGTATTAAAGGTACATGTAATTTATTGTACTTTTTTTCTATATAATGTACCAGGATATTGGCAAATAAGGATGGACATGGACAAGGAATTTAAAGAAGCCATGAAACAAAGAGATCAAGTCCGCGAGAGTAAAAATGGATGTCAAGGGTGTCGAAAGCATGGCAACATAGGGGTCGTTTTACCAGCCTCATCCACGATTTGCCTCAAAGGTTAATCTTAAATAACCTTGAGCAGGCTAACTCATCCATGGTGGATATATATATATATGTCGTGTTCTGAGAAAACTGGGCATAATGCTTGTGCGTAAATTATCATCCCAGATTAGCCTGTGCAGTCCGCACAGGCTAATCAGGGACGACAATTTCCGTTTTTATGGAATTTTTCGTTTAAATGAAGTCTCTTTATAGCGAAAATCCAGTTTGCGAACTGCACATGCTAATCTGGGATGACAATTTACGCACAAGCATAATGCCCAGTTTTCTCAGAACACGACTCATATTGTCACAGTGACCGCCAGTTCTCTGTCTTTAGAGACAAGGACATGTCGAAGAGGTTCATCATTTTATCACAATGGCGGCATGTGACATCCAATATCCGATAATAAAGAATGGTGACTTCAAGGTCGGAATTCGGCTTTAAATGTTTTAAATTCCCTTGATCACTTCCTCTTTCCACACAGTGTACACTTTTGCCTGTCTGAGAATTTGTGTGATTTACTTCGAAGTATTTTTCACGGTGGCAAAGAGGTGACATTCACTCCTCTTTTTTAAATTGTACTCCTCTTTTTTTCTGTCTCGAGAGAACGACTTACTAACTCGTGGGAACGAGTTAGCTATGTCGTGGGAACCACTTTCTAAGTCGAGGGAACGAGATAGAAAAAAGAGGAGTGCACAACTAAATAAAAAGGAGTGCAGTGAAAAAATAAAGGTACAGTAAATGAAGGAGGGTGCATTAAACAAAAGAGGAGATAATTTTAGCTATCTCGAGGGAGCGACTTAGCTAACTCGTTCCCACGAGTTAGTCAGCCAATCAAATGTGTTGTTATATAAATTTAACTTTTACCCATGATCATCATGCAACCCT
>VMBQ01000956.1:161951-218654 GCA_007657795.1 Dreissena rostriformis | reverse complement strand
TTAATAGTTGTTAGTTTTGTTGAAAGAGTAATAGGTGTTTTGTTTAGATTTTATTATGGATTGTGATTATTCGGTACAGAAAACACTGTTTCAAATTTAAACATAAAAATGTAAGCGAGAGAAGTGTGTTGAAATATCTTCGTGTTTTTATAGGGTGCATGCAAAGGATAACATCATAACAGGTTGCCATTCAGGTAAATTTAACATGTTTATGAAGGTTATTCATTATTTTCCTCAATTTGTCTTTAACGACGTCTGTTTAGTGAAGCGCACGGATTCCGTGCGCTGAACTGCACCCATGTTTAAGAATGGGTGCATATGGACTCCCAGAGCTGCCATAGCAAAAATCATCAAAGGCTCTGGGAGTCCGTTTATATGGACTACTGAATGAACAAGTATTTTCTAATCAGATAATTTATGAGGAAATATCTATGTATTAAAACAGTATATTTCCTAGTGCCTCTTAGTGGTTTCACTAGTCAGATCCGTTCTCCGAGTCAGCCCCCATCCACTGCATTTTTTAGTCTGGCTAAATCCCTAATAATGACGTCGGCTGTTTAACGTATTTTATGAATGACACACCATTCAAAATGCATTTCAATCATTCAATGCTTGGTTTTGCAACTTTAATGACTATTTTCTGCATTGACAATAATATTGTCAATTTGTCTTGCGTTTCATGGTTTTATCAGGATTATGAATTTGTACACAACTGAGATTTGATTAATCATACCTTTTGAATGCTAGCCTGGTTCGGTGCAGCCGATTTCTGGCTCTTTGGCTCACGTTGTACAAAAGCTAAAGACATTGTTTCTTGTTCAAATGTGACGTTTAAACAAAGAAAATGATGCGAAATGTGAGTTTTTATTTACCGATTCGTCCAAATAATATTATTTGTAATATTCGCACACAAGTTACCTTAAAATACGGAGCTCATTTTTAGCCCGTATGATTCCGGGGCAGGAAAATCTGAAGGACCATTAACTTCTAAATAAAAACAGCGGGGCAAAAGAATGCTGTCCGATAAGCTCATTGTTTCGTACACGCGCTCCTCACCGTGGCGACTCGGGTTCAATCACCACTCCAGGCGCGTGTCAGTTAGTTTTGGGGTCACCATTACGGACGGGGGAGGGTCCTCCCGTGTTTTCCACAGCACAAGATCACAAAAAAAATTGAACATCTTTCTATTAAAGTAAAAAGCTATTTCAAAATTCGTCCCAACTTTCATGACTTTAAAAGGAAGGAGTGCCGGGACACACACGGTGCGTGTCAGTTAGTTTTGGGGTCACCATTATGGACGGGGGAGGGTCCTCCTTGTCATCCCGTGTTTTCCACAGCACACGATCACATCTAAATTGAACATCTTTCCATTAAAAGTAAAAAGCTATTTCAAAATTCGTCCCAACTTTCGTGACTTTAAAAGAAAGGAGTGCCGGGACACACATGGCGGTTCCTTACTAAATGNTTTTGAATGCTAGCCTGGTTCGGTGCAGCCGATTTCTGGCTCTTCGGCTCACGTTGTACAAAAGCTAAAGACATTGTTTCTTGTTCAAAGGTGACGTTTTAAACAAAGAAACTGGTGCGAAAAGTGAGTTTTTATTTACCAAATCGTCCAAAAATATTATTTGTAATATTCGCACACAAGTTAGCTAAAAATACGGAGCTTATTTTTAGCCCGTATGATTCCGGGGCAGGAAAACAGAAGGACCTCATTAATTTCTAAATAAAAACAGCGGGGCAAAAGAATGCTGTCCGATAAGCTCAGTGTGTCGTACACTCGCTCCTCAACGTGGCGACTTGGGTTCAATAACCACTCCAGGCGCGTGTCAGTTAGTTTTGTGGTCACCATTACGGACGGGGGAGGGTCCTCCTTGTCATCCCGTGTTTTCCACAGCACACAATCACATCTAAATTAAACATCTTTCCATTAAAAGTAAAAAGCTATTTCAAAATTCGTCCCAACTTTCGTGATTTTAAAAGGAAGGAGTGCCGGGACACACATGGCGGTTCCTTACTAAATGGCGCGGAACGATCTTATAAACTTCGAAATACATATACACAAGGAGCGCGGGATCTATCTATCTTTCAATACTGTCTAACTCCCCTTTCGGATATTAATGACAGGTATCAACAGGTATTATAACCACGATTAAAATAAAGGCTGAGTTTCCGCGTGTTCTCGAGTATTAAAGCAGAGCTTAACTTCACCAAAACTGAGTACAGACAAACTGGAATGACGTCACCCGGGAACTTGGGTTCAACCCATGATTTTGTTCAACCAGATGAATTTTGCAATAAACCGTTCTGTCCGGTTCATCGTTTTCGCGTCTTCACATGCTGGACATGCGCGGCGAAAAGCAGGAGTCAAACTCTACTATCTCGTGAAAAGTCAACCAACGATTTGCCACAGGCTTATAGTATGATTATAGTTGCTACCTATATTACGGGCACATGTTTATTTGATAGGCTGTGTACGTCATCATGGGTAATAAATGGATGCATATTATTGTGTGTTAAAAAAAAGATTTTTTTTACGGCATTTGTAGAATAAGAAATATGGGGAAATAAGGGGAAAACTCACAATAATTAATATTTCATAACCATATCGCGGTCCAAACTACTTTGATTGAACTTTTTACATTATTCTATTCACAGGGGTTTGACGTCAATGCTTTCGTCTAACCCATATTCTAGAACTGGATTACTGCATTTCAGATTTAGAAAAATATGAACGTTCTATGTTATTCTCTCGATATAATAAAAATAATTTCCAAATTATCAACAATATTGTATTGTATTATAAAACAAGAGATGTGTTTGTCAAAAACACAATGCCCCTACTGCTTGGAAATAAAATTTCCATGTTTTGACTTAAAACTCCATAGTTTGACCTTAAAGTTCCATATTTTGATCTTAAAGTTTTGGGACAGACAGACAGGCCAAAAACAATATACCCCTCTTCTTCGAAGAAAGGGGCTTACAAATATTGTTTCCATTTTTTGATCTCGTACATATGCAGGGATATAGACGGGTGTTGTACATCGTTAATTGGTTTGAGGTTTAAATGAAACCCTGCATATGTATTCGATACCTAATTGTATTGATTTTGGTTAATAGACTGTACGAAACAAGTCTGCATCAAACTATAAAGCAGTGCATGCCCCTCGTTCACTGAGCATCATAAAGGTAAGAAATTTAAACATTAACACACAATGCGTTTTGCGGATTTTCCAAACTGTTCTGTTAAAGCTTATGCAATGGAACAAAAAAAAATGTGCACTTGTGGTTTTTGTATGCAGCCTTAAGAATTAAGAGCTGTCTTAGAGTGACCTTTTGCTTTTATCATAAACTTATTTAACATAATCAAAACAGCATGATGCGCACACTTATTTTTCAATGCGGGTATTATCAAAGTATAAATAGAAGTACAACAGGCTCGTTTGCAATTGAAATATTTGACAATGATGCAGCTTTCTGTAATACAATTATCATGTAACATAGCAAAAAAACAACAACAGCAATTTACACAGTTAACAAGAAATATATAATAAAACAACATAGTTGCCAGTGTTAAAAAATGTCCCGGAAAATACACATTTAAAGATAGTTTTGTCCGAGTCTGAGCATTAAAATCACAAGTAGGGATCGAACTTAAAAGGCCAGCTTTTAACACAACTGTTATGATTTGTACACAGGGTGATACGTCACTGCTTTCGCCCTCCATCTATACTATGGCCAGATAGTCAAATGTGAATAACCTGATAAACCAATATCAGGGTGCATATACCACGTGACTTTTTTGGATCTGTGTGGGGAGAAAACTGTTAATAAAAGCGCGACTCGGGTAACATTTTCAAGGATTTCTTTTTAAATATTACACCATTTTAAATGGGATAAAGTGGGGAGCCCGCTAAATCGTGAGAGTTTTCTATATGTATCATGATTTTTTTTAAAACAAATAAGTATTTTGTCAATAAAGTGCAACCGCGCGTTTTAACGGGTAGAAAAATGAATGATCAGTGTGGGGACTTTATATTACTTTGACACAGAAACATCACCTCTGGTAAAATTAAGCAATACACGTAAAGGACGGAGCTTATAATATATCACTGTGTATGCATTTTCAGGTTTCTGTTATATATTTATGAAAAACAGTTCAAAAAAACATTCTTATTGTAATATGATCTGTGTGGTATTCGTTTTTAGAAGGATCTGTGTGGTATCCGTGCTCCTAAAATTTACGGATAAATTGTTATAGTAACTACAATATATATAATAAATATTTAATTTCAAAGATATTAATTACCTGATAATCGGAATTTATGATGAATATTGATCCGCAGATTTAAGGTTTTTGGAAAATCTGGCCTTTCGTTCGCCTTCATAGCTTAGCCTAAAGCCATCTTTGAAACCTGACAAAAGTACATGTTTATCAACTGAATTATAATTCTTTAGCCATGACTCTAAAACTTCTAATTTGATTGGCGATGGAGCTAATGAAAAGGCCCGGCTATTAGCGACCAAAGCCGCCCCTTCCGGGCCTATGAAACGGCATTGACCTTGGGGCACCACGTGGTTGACCGCGAAAGCGACTGACCTCTAGACCTTGAACGTTTGGCTGGCGATATATATTTGACAGACCAGAATGCCCCCTATTGCCCGGAGAACATGAAGTGAAGGGGTGACTGCCACCGCAGTTGACACACACGTGTTCAAATTTACAACTATGACCAAATCGACATGAACTTTTGAGAAAGTCCCGACAAAAGTACCGTCCCGTTTTCATTTGTGCGACACCCGTTTCTCTAAATGACATGCATCTAAGCCACAAATCCTGATTGAGCGCCGACCATGAAGAAGGCATGACCGCCTGTCTAGACCGAAACTGGTGGTCATATTCCCTCCAAGACATTCCCCCTTGCCGTGCTGCACACTCTCTTATTGTATAGAAATAGTGTAACATTTCGTGAAGCCTCTGAGGTTGAGCAGATAAATATATATCCATGAAAATTATAAATGCATCTGACCAACGTTCGATTGAACTAATAACATCTTTGCACTCCTTTGGACGACTTTCTAACGACCCATTATTCAAAACGAAAACAGAACCCCCGTTTGTGTAGTCCGCTAGCTCAACTGGTCCCTTAAGCAATAATGCAAGATTTATGTATTCTCCACGACAAATACGCTGTTTAAGCGACGCAGGCACGTGGATTGAAACATCATCATTAGCTTGTCTAGGCAATATAGAAATGCTCTGAAAGTTATTCATTCGAGACAGACATGAATTATCGTTTGCATTGTACGTCGCCTCGTGCTCAACCACGTTGTGACCACGTGGTTGACCATCGGCTGTGCTAAAAATGTCGCAAAAATCAATAATCTCACCATTTCCGGCGCTCTCGTCTGCGCGTAGACGCTTTGCAGGTGGCGCTGCTGCGGGTGCCGCCTCTGGTTCTGGCCCCGGAACCGGGGTTGGTGCCGGATCTCGTACCGGCGCCGTTTCCGCCGCAGCCCTTCTACGCCGTCTGGCCATTGGTTCCACCGCCGGTGCCGGATTGACCGCCGCTCGCATCCCCCGTTCCCCTGTTCGTTCCCGTCCCGCTATGGCCTTTCCTGTCCGTCTCCGCACGCCTTTGCCTCTACCCGACATTGTAGATATATGAATGTGTATACACAAGTTGTTTCAGCGACAGCTATTTCGAAAAGAATGAGAAGGCATGGTGCTCTGGTTTATATACCTATGAGTGACGTCAGAAAGTCACTGAGTGACGTCAGAAGGTCACTATTAAATCGATTTCGTCATGGATTGTTATCATCTGCTAGTATCTTATAATCGCACGAGATTTAAACCTTTCTTTACCGAAGACATCTATTCGCTACTTCAAATAAATGAAATTAATTTTTTATATAAATTAATTTTTTATTATATACACAGATTTACAGTGAACATTTCGTTTGCAAATAAAATAGGGCTGACCGATTAGGACTCAGAAGTTATTTTTTTTATTAAACCCGCTACTTGATAACAAGATCCCTTTACCACAAGACTCACCAGCCCGTAAAGTTTGTGAAATTGGTGTGTGATATCAGCAGGTAAGCATAGTACACAGCTTATGTGGCATAGTATTATACATTAGGTGGTCAACACTATCTTGCAAACATGATCTCTATATGACCAGCTTGTTCAACCAAATTATTATGTTCGTTNTTTTTTTTTTTTTTTTGAATGGATTATGTTGATGTTGTTGTCACGGTGCCTATACCACGTGACTTTTTAGGATCTGTGTGGGGAGAAAACTGTCAACAAAAGCGCGACTCAGGTAACATTTTCAGGGATTTCTTTTTAAATATTTAACCATTTTTAATGGGATAAGGTGGGGAGCCCGCTAATTCGTGAGAGTTTTCTATATATATCATGTTATTTTTTTAAACAAATAAGTATTTTGTCAATAAAGTGAACCGCGCGTTTTAACGGGTAGAAAAATGAATGATCAGTGTGGGGACTTTATATTACTTTGACACAGAAACATCACCTCTGGTAAAATTAAGCAATACACGTTAAGGGCGGAGCTTATAATATATCATTGTGTATGCATTTTCAGGTTTCTGTTATATATTTATGATAAACAGTTAAAGAAAACATTCTTATTGTAATATGATCTGTGTGGTATACATTTTTAGAAGGATCTGTATGGTATCCGTGCTACTACAATTTACGGATAAATTGTTATAGTAACTACAATACATATAATAAATATTTAATTTCAAAGATATTAATTACCTGATAATCGGACCTGGTCATGACACACATCTATATCGATACATTTATATATATACGGGAGTGATCTGGTAAAAACATCCCACAACTGAAGCGTACATATTGAAAACGTACCCAACTGTGGTCATATCGTACCTCAAGACTTCTCGAAACTTATCCAGGGTAATGCGGCGTTGCATGTACATCGGCAAAACATTTTAAACATCGGGCATTCATTTTTGTGATAGCGACCCGAATATTTGTTTGCCCGAGACAAGTATATTATGTACAGGCGCGAATTTGTGTACTTTGTAAAATTATCTCTTTACCCACATTTGGAAGCTTGAATATAGGCTTTTCGGGGGCAGATTGTGTTTTTTTGGGATGTGTTTTTACCAGATCACTCCTGTATTGATATATATGTATCAATATAGATGTGTGTCATGACCAGGTCCGATTATCAGGTAATTGATATCTTTAAAATTAAATACTTATTATATGTATTGTAGTTACTATACTAATTTATCCGTAAATTGAAGGAGCACGGATACCACACAGATCCTTCTAAAAACGTATACCACACATATTACAATAAGAATGTTTTCTTGAACTGTTTTTCATAAATATATAACAGAAACCTGAAAATGCATACAAAATGATATATTATAAGCTCCGCCCTTAACGTTTATTGCTGAATTTTACCAGAGGTGATGTTTCAATGTCAAAGTAATATAAAGTCACCACACTGATCATTCATTTTTCTACCCGTTAAAACGCGCGTTTGCACTATATTGACAAAATACTAATTTGTTAAAAAAAATAATTAGGATATATATAGAAAACTCTCACGAATTAGCGGGCTCCCCACTTTATCCCATTAAAAATGGTGAAATATTTATAAAGAAATCCTTTAAAATGTTACCTGAGTCGCGCTTTTGATGACAGTTTTGTCCCCACACAGATCCTAAAAAGTCACGTGGTATAGGCACCGTGAATATATATTTCGCGGAGAAATGAAATAATTTGCAAATAAGCGTGATTTCGGTGCTCTTTGATAAAAACATGTTGACTAAACACAAATTAATACCTCAGCTCCATATTATGAGATGCGGTCCTTTATTCGATGGCGAGGAATCGGTTGCAAAACAGAGAAACACGAAACAAATGTACTCGACGAAACACACACGTTCACAAGATACACAGACACACAATGGGTTCACCATACGTTAAAAACATAATAACTATACCATTTAATAAGCTTAAAAAAATAGAAACTGTTAGTTACAAAATACGCATGTTTAATAGTAGCGTCTGATGAATAAGATGGCACAAAAATGTAATCCATAAACGTTCAGCGCTAATTCAAAGCGGTTAGTCGAGAAGCAAAACCTGATAGACGCAGTAGTGATGTAATGCTTTTTATACAGAAGTGTGTAAACTATTGTTATAAAAACAATCACAAGTATGATGTGAACATGTACATGTGGAGAGCGAAATATAACAAGACCGATGTCCTCCTCAGAAAGCATGCGCACTATGTTATGGCATAGACAGAAAGACAATAAGTCAAACAACACAATCCAGAAAGACACATATTTGGCTGAATACATCAGAGGTGTCAGTATTTGTGAACATATATTATAATAAACCTATAATTCTACAAGTTCATTATATTAAACACAAACAAATACTTTCATGGGCACAATATACCGGTGCTTTCACATATAACAGTATTTCACAACATCTGTTAAAAGAGGTGTGAACATTTGGAGTGAAGGTATGAATATAAAACGATTGTTCACTCAACTGAACAGGTTTTAAATGTAGATTACGTACAACAAGACTCGCAAATCAGTTTATATTACAATGAACATAGACTTGAATCGTAATACAATACAAAAGAAAATTTACAAAAGATTTTGTTCTATTATTGTTAGTGGTGCTCAAATAAGACGTTAAAAATGAAAGAACTTTGTAAGAGTTGACCGCACGGTCGGGACAGGAATAAGGTAGTCTTTATAGTCTGGACCGAAGTCAGTACTATCAATAATGTCTTTCGCTCTACCGAGAATGAGTGGCGTGTTGGAGAAAAGGTCTTCATCTCTGAACACATGGTCCTCCAGAATGTCTACAATTGCCTGTACAAGGATGGAGCATTTTCTGGACGTGTTATTAACGTCCGTTTGAGCTTCAGAATCTTCAAAAGGCTGATTAACTGACCGATTGCTTTCAGTCATTTGTTTACTTGGTTTTGAAGCCAACTCTTGTGGAATGGTTGACATTATTACCAGAATGTCTGCGTCACTCGGAATCTTTCTCTCAGAAGTCACCGGCATTGCTTTTTTAATCACCCGAGGCTGCATCATCTCGAGATTGTCTGCTTGTAAAAAGAAAATCTTTGGCTTTAGAGCCATCGATGGAAGGGCTTTAATTTTGTCGAAAATGTGGTCAAGTGGAATCGCCCTGTCGTAGAACTGAAGCCTGTAGTCTTTGAGGTGCCTGTTGACCGCTCTACCTCGTTCTCCAACCTGCAGGTAGGTAAAGAAATGGAAGAAAAATGCGTCGAACTTATGGGCGTTCTTTCCAAGATTCTCAAACACCTCGTCAATTTCTTCGCACGTGTAATTTTTGAACAATTCAACTTTCATTTGAGGTTTTACTTTGTCTTCAAATGCAATTTTCTCATGAAAGCGATCTCTGTAGAACCTGTCCAAGCGAAACACGTCGATGTCCACTTCCTTTCCATATAGTTGGCTAGCTTTGAAATCGACTCGTACACGTTGTTTAGCGTGGTTATGCGTTCCAATAGGGGAGTCCAGACAGAAATAAACCACCATAACTCGTTTAGTGTTGGTTCTGTAATAGGGTGATGCAAATTCGCTCTGGGTGAAAATCATGTTTTTTTCTTTTAGCTCTGTCATTGTTGCTGAAGAAAACAAACACAAGCAGAACAGTGAACATGCACGAAAATGACGAACTGGTGATAACGTATTTTACTAATGCTAAACATAATATCTATGATATTTAAGAAAGAATTTCTGTATATTATTGCAAAATTACGAGCAAGAGTAAACAATTATCTTCGGTTAAACAAATTTTAAACAACTATAGTTAGAAAATTATTTGGATTAAAGCATGAAGAATCAAGAAGTACTTTTTACTATAAACAAAGAACTGGGACCACATTTTGCGTTGTTTATTTTTATTTCTTATGTGTATAAATATGAAACCTTTCGCAAATTGAAGGGACTTCAATACTGGTTGTACATTATACATGATATTAGATAATTGTACTAGGGAGTTGTAAGAGATGTATACTAAATAAAGAAGAAATGATATAATGAATAATGAAATGTTCGATAAAAATAACAACAACATCCAAATATGTGTGTTTACCATCCGATCACGACTTAAAAGACATGCGAAGATAACACGTTAGACAGCGTTTTAACCAACTGCACCATTTAAATGTAAGAACTTGAATTATACTCATGGATATCAAAATACTCTCTACTTGTCTCCGAATGCGAAAACATCGAACAATGGACACTAAAAATAGTTTCTTAATGGTCACTTTTATTTTGTTATTTTCTCAGAACATAATAGACGAAATACACAGGAACCAGTTATTTGAGGACGGACGGACTAACGAGCAGAGGGAAAACCCCATAGATATCTCTACTTTAACAATGGTAGGGAACCAATCAAGTTTTTTTTTTATATTAACGTGCAGAATCGAGATACACGAAGAATTTAAAATCCGCATTTTAGACGTGCATATTTATTTTGTTTATCGTTCCTCCAACATTTTATTAACATCTCAAAAGGTACCCGATGGGGCTTAAACAATAGAACATTATGTCTAATATTTGCACATTAGTTTTTTAGTATTAAATCTATATATATGATTGCCAAGATAGTGTTCTTACACGTTTAACAATAAACCATCGATCTACTGAAAAAAACAAAACTAGGCCATAGATCTGTCAGAGACGTAGATTTACGTCTCTGGATCGGTTAATAAAAAGAGCAAAATTGAAATGAGCTTCCTAGAAAACGAACAGATCACAGAACTTCGCATACACACAAACACGTTACTTTGCTACGCAAACATATATATACAGAAACAAATCTTAACCGTTTGAAATCGAATAAAACAAGCCGTACCTCGATTTGACCTACATCTGCTTTGTTTACGTATGTGAGTATGACTCCATTGTGTACACACCGGTCTTACTGACAATAACGCAGTGACGTCACCATCTATGTATAGAACGAGTGTGACTCTGTATGGTGGGCTTTTTCTCACAAGAGCCCCGATCGTATTTCACATAAATTGTACATGTTTACAACTCTTCTAAAATCGCGAACTATTTATGACCTGAAATACTCCTTAATATTTCATGACTACATGATATAGTGCAAATGAGTTTTATGTTGTATTGGTAGCAAAACAATAAAAATATTTAGCACTTCTTTGGACAGAAAAATGACAAACTACGTATTAGACTACATTACCAGGGTGCAGGATCACGTGACTTTGTGGGATTTCAGACGTATTCAAGGATTTATTCTATAATTTAAGATATTATCACAAACTGCAAGAAAAACTGTCTTTTATGCACTCAAGATTTGTATAAATGTAATTCAATAACTTGAAATATTTGCAAAAATAAAGTTCTTAACTGTGTGTTTACATTCTGCCCAGCCCGTGTGTAAACCCCTAAAAACCAAGTTGAACCTGCATCCTGAATACCAATTGTAACACAAACAGAACACAGGACACTCAATTCACATGACGATGTTGTCACTGTTATAGTAATTAAACATAGGAGGAAGTTAAACATGGAAACACGTTTTTAAGTGGACCGCATAAGCTGCACAGGAATAACGAACTCTTTTTAATCTTCCTCAAAGTATGTGGTTTACATAAAATCTTCCGCTATACCGCGGATAAGTGGTATGTTAAGGAAAAGATTTTTAACTCTGAAAACAGGGTCCTCAAGGGTGTCGACGATCGCCTGCACGCGCATTCAACCCTTTTGGGGCATGTATTACCACCAGTCTGACCTATTGAAGACTCGGAGGACTGGCTTCGGTACACCCGTTGTTTACTATAGGTTGTGAAGCCAGAACTTGTGGAATGGTGCACACTATATGACCATAACATCTGCGTCGATTTGGATATTCTTTGCTGTGGTCGTTGGAGTGGATACTTTGTGTTATTCTAACATGTTGAGGTTGTCTGCTTGTATAACAAACCTTTGGCTTTTATTTTGTTGAAAATGTGGTCAAGTGGAATCGCCCCATTGTAAAACTGTACCTTGTAGTCTTTGACTTGCAGGGTAGTGAAGAAATGGAAGAAAATGCGTCACACTTATTACTTAACAAACCCACCTTTGTTTGGGGTTTAGACTTTTATTCATCAGTAATTTATTTAAAAAAAAGCGATCCCATTTGAACCTATCCAAGCGAACCCGTCGATGTCCACTCCCTTTCCATATAGTTGGCTAACTTCTATTTTATGCGAAGAACTTATTTATGTAACATAACATGGATAACAAGCTATTGCCAAGCAATGATGTCCCCTACCGGCTCCACCATTGTCAGATTTTTTGTTTTTGTTTTTTTGTTTGTTTTTAGTATTTGTTGCCATAGCAACCATAATTCTTGACGTAGGAACAAAATGAAATGACGTGCATAATCTCCATATTGGAATCTGTCCATGTTTCAAGTTTCATGAAAAAATATGAAGAACTTTTACAGTAATCGCACGATCCAGATAAGTGTGACAGATTGACGGACTGACAGACGGACAGAGCGCAAACCATAAGTCCCCTCCGGTGAAACCAGTAGGGGACAATTAAGACTTTTGCCTATATCAAACTTACTTATTCCACGTTGACATTAACACTTTAATAAATATAAAAAAGCTTCACAAATAAAGTGACGAGGACAACGATAACTAATTTCTAAATACATTTTAATTATATTTGAATAACCTTCGATAGACTATTCCACACGCATTGAGTAAAGAACAAACAATATATTACGCAATGAGATATTTGATGAAAGACAATATAAAAACTGGTGGTAAAAAAAAAAAACACAATAGGTTATCTAGCTTGCGAATTAAGAGACATACGACGACATGAAAGTAGACAGAGCTATATATATATATAATTAAAGAAACTTATACAAGTACACATACAAAAAGGCTTTGACAGTGTTGTATTCAATACATACGTCCTGCTAGTAATAATCCATATCAATTATATATGTCGACATGAACACTTCTACAGTCGCCGATTTTTACTCATTTTTTTACCCCTGGGCAAGGCGTTAGACTTCTAGTGAGATTAATGTTGCACATAAATCTCACATTGCATTGTATATGTTGACCAAGGGTTATGAATATATGTTATGTACTTCTCGGTTTATTTCAAGATTGTGTGGTAATGTATTCTATTGTTACCGTCATCTAGTGTAAGCCTCTGTAGAAATGAAAGGTTATCATGTTTCGTAAGTATTTCAGTCACACGAAAGGTAACCCTATAGCTCCATGTATTTTATGATCATATGTAATTACAATATTTAGCTTTAGTATCAATAACATGGCCTCTGATTTTACATATAATCATTTCAGCAGAAGAGATGATAATTAACTTTATTAAACATCTTTGATACACATGAATCCTCTTTCTTACACAATACAAAATATTTACATCAAAACTTGACAATCAATCAGCACGTTAACAAACACGTTTACAGAATAAATGTATCTGTAAGTTCTAAAATCATAGCACCGTACCCGTCATTGGTGCTTGAATTTCAAGAATTTAGTGAGAGTAGACAGCGTCGTTGGTACAGGTATAGGGAAGTCTTTGTATTTTTCACCAAACTCTGTATTCTGTATAATTTCCTGAACCCTGCCCAGAATTTCAGGTGTATTGCTAAACAGATCCTCATCTTTAAATCTTTCATCATCGTAAACGTCGACCATCGCCTGAACAAGCATCGAGCATTTTTTCTGCTCAGAAGGCTGAACAAGCGGCTGATTGCCTTCCGTTCGTTGCTTTCTGGGTTTTGAAGCCAACACTTGTGGAATGGTCGACATTATGACCATGAAATCAGCGTCGCTTGGAATCATATACTTCTTTGTCGTGGGCTGGGCCTTTGCCACCACATGTGGCTTCAACATCTTTAGATCGTCTGCTTGTATGATGAAAACCTTCGGCTTAAGAGCCATTGAAGGGAAGGATTTGAGTGATTTTATTTTCTCGAAGACTTCGTCAAGAGTAAGAGCTCCTTCCTTAAACTCCAGCTTGCAATTTTCTTTTCCGCAATCCTGAAGGTAAGTAAAAATATGGAAGAAGAATGCGTCACAGCCCTTAGCTTTCTTGTCCAGTTTTTCGAGGTCGTCTGTATCCTTCCAACTAAAGTTCGGAAACACCTTAAACACCAGATTTTCCTTGCCGAAGCGCTTCATGTAGAACCTGTGCATCCGCTCAACGTCAACGTCTACTGTACTAACTTCCCCTTTGAACTCTCCGAAAAGAGTTTTATCGGGCGTATCGATTCCCACTGGTTTAAAAGACTGTGATGGACCGGGCGGCTTATGAAGGCAGAAATATACAGTCATAACTTTGTGTTTCATCCTGTAGCTGTCGGAATCAAAATCTTCTTGGGTGTAAATCGTGGAATCATCAGGCGGTCGTCCTGCCATTGTTCCTGCAATGCAGTAAATTAAAAAAGATGTGAACTTGTTGTTGCCATTAAAATAAGAGTACTGGCGACAACAAAATCAACAGCGATACCACTGTCACAGAAGAAACAGAATGCCTATTTACATACAATAATGCTCATTGGGTCATTGTCGACCTGAAATGGCCCACAAGTCACCCGGGGGTGACTAGAAGCCGATTCATGTCACCCTGGGGTGACTTCAAGCAGACGCAAGTCACCCCCTGGTGACAAGAATCGGCTTCATGTCACCCCAAGGTGACATGAATCGGCTTGAAGTCACCCCAGGGTGACATGAATCGGCTTCTAGTCACCCCGGGTCATTCAGCCGATTCATTTCACCCTGGGGTGATTTCAAGAAGATTCATGTCGACCCCGGGTGACTAGAATCGGCTTCATGTCACCCCAGGGTGACATGAATCGGCTTGAAGTCAACCTAGGGTGACAAGAATCGGCTTCTAGTCACCCCCGGGTGACTTGTGGGCCATTTCAGGTCGACAATGACCCAATGAGCTACAATAATACATCCAAGTTAAAAAAAAAAACAACTACCACTACTTCTACTACTGCTGCTGCTGCCGCCGCCGCCGCCACCACTACCACTACCGCTACCGCTCCCACTTCACATTCTTCAACCTTCTTCTTATTCTTATTGTTATTATCATCATTGTAAACATAATCATGACACAAATGAAAAGTAGGCAACTTCAATTCACTTCCGCAATACGAAATCCCAAAAAAATCCTCGGAAATAGATCTATTTATAAGTAATTAATTTATAAACATGAATGTATACCTTTATAAATATTACATGTGTATGATTATTTTGTTGAAACAAATATCTTCTTGGGGTAAAGTAAAGAATCCCAGGCAGTGAACGAGCAGAAACATGTAAAATTTATCATTGTATTTAGCTGTATTTTATATACGGAAATCGAAAGTGCAAATTATCATGCCAAGTAAAAGAAAAAAAAGTACCTTCAAATCGTAGGATTATATTTATCTAGCATAAGAGGCTAATGTTTGATACTTAAATAATGAAAATAAAAGTTTTACCTTTAAATTATCGCTTGATTTGCGTGCCAAATTACCCGTTTTACCAATAGCATAACACTAATCTCATGCAAGACGGTTACTTTACATGCATGTATACATGTGAGAGCATGGAACGACAACTCTGCGTGGAGATTGGCGTAAAAATCTCCCAGCAGAGTTTTCGTTCCATGCTGTCAATGTGTAATAAAACTATCTAACGAAGTATGGTAAGCTATATTGAACACCCCCGCAAAGCAAAATGTTTACAGATTTGAAAGACTGCTAAAACTAAAACTAAAACCCCCAGCTTAAATACATGTAAGTATAAATGCAAAATATTAATTGTGTTTACTATGCTTTGCTACTACTTCTTTTACTACTACTTTATCTGGTGCTGCTGCTGCTACTGCTGTTACTATTACTACTACTAATATCATAGGCGGATCCAGGGGGGGGGGGGGGACGCGGCGTACGCCCCCCTCCCCCCAAAATCGCCAAAGTAAAGTCAATTCATTTGATGTTTCACACTTAACTAGATCTAAATCACCTATTTAAACTCATTTTTCTTCTTTTTAGCCTGATAACCATCAGTGTGTTCTTCTTTATAGCATTTCTTCCGGCTATATCCACCCGTATTACGTATAAACTATGCACTTTTTTGGCATTATAAGAAGGCACTTTGATGAAAGGACATAATGCGTGATATGCACGAGAAGTGATTGTCAAAGCCTTCAAAACCACTAAAATCGTGGAGCTTAAAGGGGTCTTCGCTGTATCTTTCAATATCCCGCCCCACCCCCCTAACCAGAAATCCTGCATCCGCCCCTGAATATTACTGCTACTAATTTCTGTATAACTACTGCCACTATTAATACTACTACTACTACTTCTACTTATACAAAAAAGAACTAGGCGTACACTTCTTCACACCTTATAACGACACGCATTACAAATTTTGTAAACCGTGACCAGCTTGCTCAGTTGGTAAAGCGCTGAAATCTCGTGGTTTCCAGATCGACGCGTCAAAGTGAAATTTAGTTCGGGAAATGAAAATTGCTCAAAGCATTGTCCAAGAAAGTTTTTGTAGTGACCAGATCAGATGGTATTTTGCAAGACATTGTTTTTAGTTGTTCGCTTGCCATCAACTAATGTTATGAGTATGTGTTGCAAGTCGGTACTAAACTACGCCAAGAACGATAACCACCGCATCTACCTGTTTATACTTCACCACTGGTACACTGCAGAAAGTGGGTGTGTGTATGAAATCAATAGTGTTTAACAGTTTGTGCGAAGACATTGGCCAGTTTGTAATTGAAATCTGTACATAATGACTGCTTTCAGGAAAACGGGGCTTAATGCATGTCAAATAAGTGGTGTCCCAGATTAGCCTGTGCACACTGATTAGCCTGTGCAATGCGCACAATCTAATCAAGGACGACACTTTCTGTTGTTATGGTGGTTTCGTTTTAAGAGAGTCTCTGGTACTGGAATGACAATTAATGCATATGCATTAAGCCCTGTTTTCCCAAAATGAAGCTTAAATTATCTTTTATATTGATGATTTGAAAAAAAAGAGATAAAAGTGATAATAACTTCACAGTAACCTCGCTGACAAGGCAAATAAACAAAATCACTTTTAAATCAAATTAACAACCAATGAGTTCTAAATTTTTACTTTGTGGCATTTTTTAGTAAACATCTAAAAGGGAGCTATTCACAGTTTGTCATTAAATGCTTACTATTGATAAATGTAAACATTGTATATTAAAAGATCCATTAAAAAATCAAAGCGCTGCATGCGCTGAAGGCCTGGGGCTAGATTAAGTGTGCTTGGGAAGAAGTTTAGTGACTAAACTGAAGTAAATGTAAACAGATCCACGCTCTTTTACTGTCAGATACAGTGTACATGTATGCTGGCCTTATAAAGTTGAAGGTTTAATCTATTGCTCATGGATTGACCCTAGCGGTTGAGTG
Organism: Dreissena rostriformis; assembly: GCA_007657795.1. Taxonomy (NCBI): domain Eukaryota; kingdom Metazoa; phylum Mollusca; class Bivalvia; order Myida; family Dreissenidae; genus Dreissena; species Dreissena rostriformis. The sequence continues at coordinate 201,142 of VMBQ01000956.1, read as the reverse complement.
CAGACGCTCAGAGACTGTAAGAAAAGACAATATTTGTTTATATACTACAGTGTACATAGACGGTGGAGGACTACACGATACTGATGGTGGGAACGATAACATTTTGTTCAACTCTACAGATCTGGTAGAGGTTCGTCTACATAGGCGATGAAGATATACAACAACAACAACAACATGGCCGCAAAAACTGTTATTGTTGGCGTCAAATAAATCAATTTCAATAGCCTAAAATAGCTTTCTATTACATAATTAACAAATTAGGAAAACACTCATACTTCCTTTTTTATGTGTATACCAAAGAAAATCCACTTACCCTGATAAAGAACGTTGTACAGATTGTGTACTTTGTCTCACGTAGAACTTTTCGCGCTCGATTTGCGCGCTCGATCTGCGCTGTGAAATACCATATCCGGTTACTTCGTCTATTTCCGAGAATGATCGTGAATATAGATATTTGTTTTCGTTTTCTTTTTTTCTGGAATGTCTTTTTAACGCAAAATAAAAGAACAATATTTTTAAGTATGTTTATAAATACCAAATATAATGTCTTCAAAAAATGTCTCAGAAAAAAATTCTTCTTACTGTCTCCGTAAACGCTTGTATCTTTTCGGCCTAGACCGTCAAGTGAGGAACTTATTCTCGCATGAATGTGTAAACAATAAAAACTATGTCTTAGCCAATGCTTAGCAATTTTGCTTCAATAATATATTTTTTTAACACTTTTTATGACACTGTCATGTTATATAGTGATGTTCTGTATTTAGGGAAGTACTACTTTTATTGCGCATGAATTATGTGGTAAATCGGAGTTTTGGGAATCTGGTTTTTGGCAGCCAACCAATTCGTGTAGGCTCTGAAATTGGTATCATTGCTATGGCCNAAAAAAAAAAACAAAAAAAAAAAAAAAAAAAAAAAAAAAAAAAAAAAAAAACAAGAATAAAATTAAAGAAACAAAAAAAGTTACCTCAACTGGGCTCGAAACACTGACCCCTGGAAAACAAGTCTATCGTTTAGACCACTCGGCCATCCGTGCTCTTACAGTGAGAGTTGTATTTTATACTTTATATGATCAATCCTCGTAGTATGAAAAAATATAACGACAACAACAGAACTCTCTAAATTATTAAATCGTTTAATTTTGTAAATTTACCAACACGTGAAAAGGTCCCTTTAATGTCTTCAGACTTGCAAATTGAATGAGTTCAATACACTGTCAGATCTTACATCATGAATAACTTACAGGTTTAGTGGTTGCCTGTTAGCCTGGGGCAAGTAGATTTAAGCTCAAGGAACTCAATTTCAAAAGTTGGTTACAGTTGGGCTAAAAAGCAGGGCAACTAGCTTTTTCAGAGCTTGAAACAACTCAATCCAATTAAACAATGAATACAAATTGGCGACTGTGGATCAATTAGGCCTAGGAAATGATTCAATTCCGGCTCACCACAAGGCATGATGCATTAAAAGTATGTCATATCGGCAAAATTGTTGTTCAATAATTTAAAGGAAATAAATAAAGTATTAGATATATATAACACAACATGTACATGATTCTAGGCATGTTATTCTTTAGCAAGGCAACCAAAATTCTAAAGACGGTTGCCAGTGCAGCAACCAATTGCGAAAACAAAGATACATATTGTTGTTATTTTGTCTAAGTTATCTCTATAACATAAATATGAGGATAAACAGTGCACCCACATCTCGACCTGTGCTTTAAGACACACTTTATAAATTTGAATGGGTTGTGTGCATTTCAAACTTGCGATATAAAAAGCTATAACATAATTTTGAAAACTGAGTTGCGTCTAAGATTATGCAATAGCGAACAACTTCAGTGCCTTCAGCGCTTTGATTTTTTTTTGCAAAACGAGTGAAGTTGTCAGTTATAACGAGTATATTATCGTATCCGACTTTACAGACACCCACTTTCAGAGTATCCATGAACACAAGCTACATTGACTATAACGTTGGAAAATGAATCAACGGAGCCATAGGTTTGAAATAGGTTTTTGCAACAGAAACAAATTAAAAAGGACTACATCGTAGAACAAATAATCTTTCAAATGTTTCTACAAGATTTTTGGTGAGCCAAATCAACACAAAGTTGCCAAACTGGTCACACTTTTCACAAGTTTGATTCTCCAAGAATACTTTAGGAATTTGAAATGTCAGAATAAACAGAAAATTTTGAGACGGCAGTGCTGGGAACAGTTGATACCTACCTATTGTTTCAGCAAATGTTTCCTAAACTTGAAAGTTATTCACAGGAATATGTTCTGTATATGTTCATAAAAAGCATGGGGGTCATAATGCTCTGATTGATGCACTAAGTCTACATCAATTATGTAATGTTGTATGTGTTTCTGTAAAGCAATTATCAACATCAAGTTGTTCTGTTTAATCAGCTGTTTGTAAGTCGAGATACAAAGAAAGCGGGCAGAGAAAATATTTTAACATTTAATTGGTTGAAAAACTAAAACAACAAAGTTGTGGCAGAAGAAATAATTGACATCGTTTCTGTATGATACTCTTTCATCGATTTTATATGCAATGCTTCATCGAGTTTATAAGTATTGTTTCTGGAGGATAATCATTCATCGATTTTATATGTATCGTTTATGTAGGATACTCCTTCATCGATTTTATAAGCATCTTTTCGGAAGGATACTCTTTAATTGATTGTATAAGCATGTTTTATGTAGGAAACTCTTTCATCGATTTTATTAGTATCGTTTATGTAGGATACTCTTGAATCGAATGTATAAGTATCGTTTCTGTAGGATACTCTTGCATCGATTGTATAAGTATCGTTTATGTAGGGTACTCTTTCATCGATTGTATAAGTATCGTTTCTGTATGATACTCTTTCATCGATTTTAGAAGTATCGTTTCTGTAGGATACTCTTTCATCGATTTTAGAAGTATCTTTTCTGGATGATACTATTTAATCGATTGTATAAGTATCGTTTCTGTATGATACTCTTTTATCGATTTAAGAAGTATCATTTCTGTATGATACTCCTTCATCGATTGTATAAGTATCGTTTCTGTATGATACTCTTTCATCGATTTTAGAAGAATCGTTTCTGTAGGATACTCTTTCATAGATTTTATAAGTATCGTTTCTGTATGATACTCTTTCATCGATTTTATAAGTATCGTTTCTGTAGGATAATCTTTCATCGATTGTATAAGTATCGTTTCTGTAGGATACTCTTTCATCGATTTTAGAAGTATCGTTTCTGTAGGATACTCTTTCATCGATTTTAGAAGAATCGTTCATGTAGGATACTCTTTCATAGATTTTATAAGTATCGTTTATGTATGATACTCTTTCATCGATTTTATTAGTATCGTTTCTGTATGATATTCTTTCATCGATTTTAGAAGTATCGTTTCTGTAGGATACTCTTTCATCGATTTTAGAAGAATCGTTAATGTAGGATACTCTTTCATAGATTATATAAGTATCGTTTCTGTAGGATAATCTTTCATCGATTTAATTAGTATCGTTTCTGTATGATACTCTTTCATCGATTTTAGAAGAATCGTTTATGTAGGATACTCTTTCATCGATTTTAGAAGTATCGTTTCTGTAGGATACTCTTTCATCGATTTTAGAAGAATCGTTTCTGTATGATACTCTTTCATCGATTTTATTAGTATCGTTTCTGTATGATACTCTTTCATCGATTGTATAAGTATCGTTTCTGTAGGAAACTCTTTCATCGATTTTAGAAGTATCGTTTATGTAGGATACTCTTTCATCATTTGTATATGTATCATTTCTGTATGATACTCTTTTATCGATTTTAGAAGAATCGTTTCTTGAAGATAATCATTCATCGATCTATAAGTATCGTTTCTGGAGGATACTCTTTCATCGATTGTATATGCGTGGTTACCTTTTTTTTAAATAAATATATCAATGCAATTAGTTTAAATGTATTGAGATAGATTTAGTTAAATTTACATGAATGTGTTGCGTGGGGCTTTGAACCTAAGACATATAAAAATATATATTGTTGTTTTCTCTATGTCTCAAAGACAATACACAAAACCTGTCTCTGCTAATTTTGAGCTCATTTTAACAAATTATAGGTCGCTAACAATCATATACCCCGGAACCAATAAGCTTTTCAATACAAGATAATACACATAACAAAATGTTGAACGTGAAACTGTTAAAAGCGTAGGACGGTCATTTCAGACATCCTTTAGTATTTAAACAAAATTACGGACATGTCTAAGTTCACTTTTAAAACTGTTTATAGCATCGGTTACCGCGCTGGTACGGTCAATGCACAGCTTTTAGTATTTAAACCAAAGAAAGTTCACACTTAGCCCACCAGTTTTAACTTAAAAAGGTAATTGCAAACTTGCTATCGTAGAAATTACATACACAACTAGTGAGTACCGCCTTGAAACGTTTTATGTAAAACACAAATCCGTCCATATGAATTCATTTATTCATCATGAGTGAGATTCGAAACGGCAATCAAAAGACTATGAGCAATGCATTAAGTAGTGTTGCTTTTTTTAATTAGGCTAATGGCCCTGTGTAAAAATAATGGTTGAACAGTTTCTACCTCAAATAGACACGCAGAGTGATAAGCCACTTTAAATGCATTTTATAAGTCATCTATACACGTTGGTAAATGATCTTTGTGTGTCCAAAACTCTCCTAATAATCTCTTTGTATTCTTTGGACACTCGTACAGCAGGTTTTGACCTAATCTCTAAATCGAGAAACACATATTTGAAAATTGCGCTAAATCTGCTACACCTGCTAAGTCTGTTCACTCCACTCACGTGACATACGTGTTTTGTTCATGTTAAGCAATTTATAACGCATTCTTTGTGAAACACCTTACAGGAAAGATATCACAGCAAAAAGGTTAGTAATAATAATACGTTGTTTACGACATGTACAATTAATTTTGTTATATGTTTCTAAACTGTAATAATAACAGAGTCTAAAGTGATACTTTTTCATAAGAATGTGAATGTCCTGGATATCAATAATAATAATAACTAGACCGCAAACAGACACAATGAAAGTAAAAAGTATCGTGTTAGAAGTGTATAAAAGGTTGAGCAATAATCAGACTTACATTAAGAGAAACGATAGAAACATCCAGAACAAACATGCACATAAAAATGATATGTTTTTTTTTTATGAATTACCAATACAATAGAAGTGCTTTATATTAGCCGGTATATCATGTATTGCATACTCTCATTGATCAACATGGTGAACTTTTCAAGTTCGTCTTCTTGTTTTTACCATGTGTATTCATAGCTTCAACTTTAACAGAGATAATTAAGCGTGCAAGCAAGTCAGTGTCCCATTAACTTTTCAAGTTCGTCTACTAGTTTGTACAATGTATATGCATAGCTTTACTTTAACAGACATAAAGCAGTGTGCAAGAACGTCAATGTTCTATTACCTCAGTTTCAGAAACCTGGTTAATGTGGAATACACATTCGGCACGGGTATTTTCTCAAGATCAAACTCGTTTCCAAGGTGAAGCGTTTTCAACAACGCACAAACCTTTTCATTGATAACGGGCGTGTTACTGAACACGTCCAACTCTGGAGTATCAAGCAGCACTTGGACGAACGCTCGGATCAGCAACGAGTTTTTTGGCATGGTGTGGCCGATATTTTCCACTCTTGCTCGCTCTTCTTGGTCGGTCGTGTTTGTGACTATTCCTCTTTCAGAATGAGCTACTACTGTCGGATTGCCTTTTTGGACAAGACTCTGGGGAATGGTTGACACCAAGAGAAGCTGGTCGGCGTCTGTGGGAATCTTCATGATGCTTTCCTTGATTCCAGGACCGCTGGGGACAGCTTTGTGGATGATGTTCGGGGTGAGCAGCTCCAAGTCATCCGCCTGCACAATGAAGACTTTCGGCTTCAGGGCCATCTCTGGGCGCCACTTTACGCGGTCCATCAGCTCGGACATTTCTATAGACTTGTCGTAAAACTGGATTTTGAATCCCGTATCGCTGCTGCCATCGTGATCATGATGATGATGGTGGTGGCCTTTGTCTAGGTAAGATAAAACGACAAAATAATATGCGCCGTACTTTTGGGCCTCGATGTTGTCTATTTCTTCGAATATCTCTGCACGTGTGTGATTGACGAGTCTCTTTATTTCTGTTTTTGGATTGATCTTTCGGAAGAATTCGTCCAACAACTTCATATCAACATCTACTTCGCGATGGACAAGTTTCGAGCCCTCGTCTGTCACCATTTCCTTAGCCTTGGAATGGTCCCTCGTGCCCCTCGGTGAATCCATGGCCATAAATACCACCAAGGGTGGATGGCGCTCTACATAGTTCTCGCTGTTGAAGTCCTCGGCAAGCATCGCTCTTGGAACGCTAACCATGATGACGTCTTCTGAAATAGTTTAAACATATTTATTTATTTATTTCGGCAAGTACAATATATCAAAATACACAATACAATAGATATCGGAAAGGATTGAAACGGAAGAATAATTCTTATAGAGTTTCTCTCCTCTCATTGGGATTATATATACACAATATATGTCCTCTGAAATAGACACTTACACTTCTAAGCATGTTTTGTGTCATATCGTAACACATGTTTACAAATTGAATATGACATGTGTTATTTTGTCTGTATTAATGATTTTTTTTTAAATTTAAAACTTGTATTTGGAATTAGATATTAATTAGTTTAAAAAGCATATACATATTTTTAATTTTTTTAATTGTGATTTGAATCTTTTTATCTAAAAAAAGAAAAGTGGAAGTTAAGAAACATTTTCACACAAAGTCAATAAATATGTATGTGTGAACAATTAAAAACAAGAACTATTAATTTGTATTACAAAAACGTTAACAAATTAAAAGTTTCACCCACTCCGTTTTTCCTGACAATGTTTCATTTTCACTATGTTTAGTTCCTTTTTTATATAGAAATTTAATTAATAAATTTGGTTCTTTTTCGGTCTACTTTTCAACATGTTCTCATTATCTGCTCCGATATCATCTTTGACAAATCAGTCAAGGGAAATACACACGCTCGATGAAGTTGCTTTTTGTCCCCTACCGGTTTCACCGGAGGGGAGTTTGGGCTCGCTCAGTCAGTCGGTCGGTCGGTCGGTCGGTCCGTCGGTCGGTCGGCCGGTCGGTCGGTCGGTCGGCCGGCCGGCCGGCCAGCCAGCCAGCCAGCCAGCCAGCCAGCCAGCCAGCCAGCCAGCCAGCCAGCCAGCCAGCCAGCCAGCCAGCCGGCCAGCCAGCCAGTCAGTCAGTCAGTCAGTCAGTCAGTCAGTCTGTCACACTTTTCTGGATAATGCGATAACTTTAAAAGTTCTTCATATTTGTTCATGAAACTTGAAACATGGATAGATGGCAATATGGACATTATGCCCGTCATTTCATTTTGTTCCTACGTCAAAAATTCTATGGCAAGAAATAAAAAAAAATATCTGACAATGGTGAAGCCGGTAGGGGACATATATTGCTTGGCAATAGTTTTGTTTAAAGATGTGTCATTCTTCATGTTGACACATCATTTAGGTTTTACATTTGAAAATAGGTTGTACGTATTCGCCTTTTATCATTTATCCAAATTTTGAATATGAAAGTAGACCTTTTCTACAAACTATTATATACACTATCAGAGTAAGCTAACATGACTGGTAAATCAACTAAAACAAACAACATTTATGCCTAGTTAAATGAACTTCCTCCCAGATTTTCGTATTTAAATAAAAATATCATTAAATAAATTTACCAACAAAACTGTAATATTTGGAACAGTTTTAAATAATTATAATAGCAAGAAAAAATGTGTGTGCCCTGGGGATCGAGCCCGGGACCGCTAGAAGTAAAAGCTAATACACGAAAACTACACCACGCAGGCTTTTGGATTGTTCAGTTGTTAAAGACTGTTTTGCTAAATTTTGGATTGAAAGCGTCACAAACTCCTTATTATTTTTACGATTTCGATTGCTGATTATCAATAAACGAACATATATTTTAACCATGTTTCTTAGTCAGGATAGTAATTTTGCTTGTTATTTAAATATTATGTAGATACCTTATTTTTTAACATCAATTTTTGTGTGAAAATTGTCATTTTACCTAACTGTGAACTAGTTCATTCAAATTGAATTTAAATTATATTTAAAGTACCGTTCCAAATCATATAATTACAATTATACGTGACGTCATTTAGTTGCATTTACTTCCGGTATTGTCAACAGAAGTAAACGCTATGTGGAATTTTCTGTATAATCGTTTACTGACGAAGGCCTGTGGCCGAAATATTTAATAAAAGAGTGAGTGTATCAAGTTTTAATAATTTCCCCCTCTGGAGATCCAATATATAGAGCATATAATTCCTTTTTTCCCTGACAAAAGTAATTACATACTGTATTATTCAATTAAATAATTAATCAAATTAAAGCAACGGAATTACATGCATACACCAATATATCAAAAGCGAAACTATATTTTAATTAGAAGCTCAATTCGAAAGTCGCTAGTATTTATATGAAATTTAAAATAGTTTCATATTTGAGTTAACGTATGAAATATGTTGTTTTTGTTTCCGTTGAGTATAAAGTGATTAACATAATAAAACAAAGCCCATTTAAATCATAATAGTGTTGTGAAACATCTACGTATATCGATATACTAAAACGAAAGTAGGTGTACAACGTAATGTTTATTTTAAATTTGAACCAAAATACGTAGTCAAATCATTTTCATCTAAATATTGACACGACAAATCACCTAAAGTTGCAAACAAAATCATAAATACCGTAATCGTCTGAGCTTCCGGTGTTAAATATTGAATAGAAAGTTACATCGAACTGCACAATAAAATTGCCGCATAGCGTTTCATCCATGACCTAGTTGTAACATATTGTCAATAAATAGTTAAAGGGAAATTACTGTGTTATACTGAATAGAAGATCTCGTAAGAGTTGTCTCTACTGTATATAAGGAATTTATGTGATTATGCTTCATAGTTTGTTATACGTGTAGCTTGGGTATGAATGAATAAACACGTTGCAGCATACGCCTTACGTTATAATAATTACACCGGCTAGACTACAACACTAGTTACTTAAAATGTCTTCCTCAAACTAAAATATTATGGAACGCTCGTCGGCCTTCTATTATGGGGTAGTTTCAAACTAAGTTTATGTATGATGTATATTAATGCGGGACAGTATTCGAATAAACATATTATAAATGTACACATAAAGGCCCTGTTTTGGGGGCATATGTCTCCGACCGCGGAACTCTTGTCACTCATTTTTTCCCTTTGGGCAAGTCGTTAGACTTCTAGTGAGAATAATGTTGCACATAAACCTCACATTGCATTGTATATGTTGACCAAGGGTTATGAATATATGTTATGTACTTCTCGATTTATTTCAAAATTTCGTGGTAATGTATTCTTTTGTACCCGCCATCTAGTATAAGCCTCTGCAGAAATGAAAGGTTATCATGTTCTTAAGTATTTCAGTCACACGAAAGGTAACCCTATTGCTCCATGTATTTTATAATCATATGTAATTACAATATTAAACTTTAGTATCAATAACATGGCCTTTGATTTTTCATATAATGATTTCAGCAGAAAAGATGATAATTAACTCTATTATACATATTTAATACACATGAATCCTCTTTCTTACACAATACAAACTATTTACATATAAACTTGACAATCAATCAGCACGTTAACAAACACGTGGACCTACAGAAGTAATGTGTCTGTAAGTTCTAAAATCATAGCACCGTTACCATCATTGGTGCTTGAAGTACAAGAATTTAGTGAGAGTAGACAGCGTCGTTGGCACAGGTATAGGGAAGTCTTTGTATTTTTCACCAAACTCGGTATTCTGTATAATTTCTTGAACCCTGCCCAGAATTTCAGGTGTATTGCTAAACAGATCCTCATCTTTAAATCTTGGATCATCGTGAATGTCGACAATCGCCTGAACAAGCATCGAGCATTTTTGGTCTGCTTTTGCAACATCAGTCGGGGATTCAGACTGCTGAGAAGGCTGAACAACCGGTTGATTGCCTTCCGTTCGTTGCTTTCTGGGTTTTGAAGCCAACACTTGTGGAATGGTCGACATTATGACCATGAAATCAGCGTCGCTTGGAATCATATACTTCTTTGTCGTGGGCTGGGCCTTTGCCACCATATGTGGCTTCAACATCTTTAGATCGTCTGCTTGTATGATGAAAACCTTCGGCTTAAGAGCCATTGAAGGGAAGGATTTGAGTGATTTTATTTTCTCGAAGACTTCGTCAAGAGTAAGAGCTCCTCCCGTAAACTCCAGCTTGCATTTTTCTTTTCCGCAATCCCGCAGGTAAGTAAAAAAATGGAAGAAGAATGCGTCACAGCCCTTAGCTTTCTTTTCCAGTTTTTCGAGGTCGTCTGTATCATTCCAACTAAAGTTCGGAAAAACCTTTACCACGAGATTTTCCTTACCGAAGCGCTTCATGTAGAATCTGTTCATCCGCTCAACGTCAACGTCTACTGTACTTACTTCCCCTTCGAACTCTCCGAAAAGAGTTTTATTGGGCGTATCGATTCCCACTGGTTTAAAAGACGGTAATTGACCGGGCGGCTTATGAAGGCAAACATATGCAGTCATAACTTTGTTTTTCATCCTGCAGCTGTCGGACTCAAAATCTTCTGTGGTGTAAATCGTGGAATCATCAGGCGGTCCTCGTGCCATTGTTTCTGCAGTGAATACAATTAAAGAAAGGTAAATTTGGTGTTGACATTACAATAAGAGTACTGTCGACAACAAAATCACCAGCGATACCACTGTAACAGAAGCAACAGCATGACTATAGACACATGCAATAATACATACAAATTAAACAAAAAAACTACAACAACCACTACTACTATTACTGCTGCTGCTACTGTTGCTACTACTACTACTACTTCTGCCACTACTGCTGCTATTGCTTCTACCGCTACTACTGCTGCTGCTACTGCTACAACTACTTCTACTACTACTGCTGCTGCTGCTTCTGCTACTGCTGCTGCTACTTCTACTTCTTCTTCTTCTACTTCAACCTTCTTCTTCTTATTAGTGTTATTATTATTGTAAAGATAATCATGACGCAAATGACTATGTAGACCACTTTAATTCACTTCCGCAATACAAAATCCCCCCACAATTCCTCCGAAATAGATCTAGATCTTTTTACTAGTAATTAATGTATAAACATTAATGTATACCTTCATAAATATTTACATGTGTATTATTATTTTGTTGAAACAAATATCTACTTAGGCTTAACTAAAGAATCACAGGCAGGCAATTAACAGAAACTTTGAAAATATATGAAGCTGTATTTTATATACGGAAATCGAAAGTTGAAAATTACCATGCCAACGCGACGGCAAAGTAAAAGAAACAAGTACCTTCAAATGATAAGATTATATGTATATAGCGGTAGAGGTTAATGATTGATACTCGAATCATGGAAATAAAAGTTTTACCTTTAAATTATCGCTTGATCTGCTTGACAAAATAAAAGTTTTACCACAAGCACAATATTATTTAACAAAGTATGGTGAGCTTTGTAGTACATCCCAGCAAATCAAAGTGCTGACAGCATTGAAAGACTGCTCTCAAGAGAAAATAACTTTGAGCAATACTATTAAAAAAACCAGCTCCAATGAATTTTTATGCATAATATTAATTGAATTAACTATACTTAATACACCACCACACCACCACCACAACCACCACCACCGCCGCCACCGCCAAAAACAATATCTTATGATGCAAACTATAATAATATTCAAACAAAACGTACACGTATGGGAGCTGATTTCTGACATATCGTCGAGCGTGTTGACATGTTCGAAGAAGGTCGCCAACCCGCTTGCATATCGATAAATCAGACAGAACGACACAAAGGCGCAAATACGACTCGTTCTAACGGGTATATAAATCGCTCTTTTGTGTTGGTGAATTTGAAGGTCGTCAAAACGACAGAAATACAAGCCAGAACCAAAAAGGCGACAATAGGACAATGATGGCATGTGTCGGCCTTTTTGTCGTTCTTTCGGGTTTGCGTGTTGACGGGTTTGAAGGTCGCCAACACGAAATAACGCCAGAATGACAAATATAATCGCCGGAACGCCAAAAAGGGAGTCAATGATTACATTGGTTGTTTAGGCGTGATGATGAGCTTCGAACCGACCAGAATGATATGGCAGAAACCATATGAAAGTCATTTAACTTATAATTTTATTTGTGCTTGTTAGCATGTAACATTTCATTTGTAGTATTAAATAAAATGACGTCACATTTGATTTGTTATTGTTATCTATGAGTGAGTCTGACCTCATTCTCATATTTGTTGAATGACATCGGCGCCATATTTTGTGTTATGGTTCAATGACTTCTTCATTGATACGCGCGGGTGAATGAACGTTGTAATAAGATGAGTAGAGTTTAGATTAATATAGTTCCCGTGCATGAACTTTAAAATTACCAATTAAAAACACAAGATTGTGTTAGAATGTATGGAAATAATGCATTCCCTATCATAGTTAATTCATGAAAAACACACGGTCATGAGTATACATGCGTGTTTGCAAATCACTCGTGCTTTGTACTCGTGATTTAATTCTAACACACTAACTAGTTATACTTATGATGATATTCAATAACAAATTATGATAAACTATTATTTCTTAAAGAATAGCTGGGGATGAGTTTGAGCTTTTCGTTGTAAAATATATCCATTGGTTGTTCATATTTCTGTTTCTGCGGAAAAAATAAGGTTATACATAGATGATGAACCTCCTCTGAAATGCATAAACTCTACACAGTCTCGTAGTTGTAATTATTCAACTCTCAGCTTTACAACCCAAAGGGTTGCCGAGAGTTGCAATGCGCCGTCTCTTGTCCATGGGTACAAAATGTAATCAATAATGCAAGGGTTAAGGAACACTGAAACTGCAAGAACTTATCAAAGTTAACCTGTCTAAACCACAAACTCATCCAAATGGTACCATTAAAGCAAGAAATAGTTGCTTTGTATTGACTTCGTTTATCTTTCGTTCGCTGTATCCGCTATATTGGAAAACTGACCCATATTTTGCACATCGGGTTATGTGATGTAAACCTACGTCGGTAAAGATGTCGATGTATTCGATACAGATGACACTGTTTCAAATTTAAACATAAAAATATCAGCGAGCAACGTGTGTTGAAACATCGTCGTGTTTTTTTAGGGTGCTTGCAAAGGATAACATCCGTAGGTTGTCATTCAGGTAAATTTAACATGTTTATAAAGTTTATTCATTATTTTCCTCAATTTGTCTCAAACGACGTCTGTTTAGTGAAGCGCACGGATTCGCTGCGCTGAACTTCAACCATGTTTATGAACGGGTGCATATGGACTCCCAGAGCCGCCATAGCAACAATTATCAAAGACTCTGGGAGTCCGTTTATATGGACTACACAGTCTCGTTGTAGTGGTATTTTTTTAAAGAAAAAAAAAACGCTAAACAGTTAAAGAGAAGACGTTTAAAGAATTGTTTTGATGATTAATCATCTGATCCTACTCCTTTTATCGATGTGTCGGTGTACCGCTTTAATCAACATTTTGGAAAGTAGTTCTTTACTACATGTTTATGTATTTAAATACAACAATCATACGGATTACTGTACATAATGACGATGATATGACGTCATTATAGACGTTATATAAATGGCAACAAAACTGAAAAAAGTACGCCGAAGGAATTAATGACGTTAGTTAAATCTATGCATCTCACAATGTTATATAAAAATGAGTGCGATTCTTATTGTTTGAGGCGTAATGCCGAAACATCCAAAAAGGACTATGACCAAAGGATTAATTGTTGCTTTAAATTTATAAGGACAATGGCACTGCATAAACAAATGACGGTTCAACAATTATTAAGATAGCTGCAGACTTTTGTCTACCCAAAAAAGACATGCAGAGTGATAAGCCAGTTAAAATGCATTTTGTTAGCCACCTATAAACGTTGGTAAATGACCTTTGTGTGTCCCAAAACTCTACATACATCTCTTTGTATTTGTTGGACACTCGCGTCACTCGTTCAGCAGGTTTCGACATCTCTGAATCGAGAAACACATTTAGCCTTATCTGCTAGCATAGTTAAGACCTATCTTTGATCTATGCATCTACATACAATCGCATAGATTTACACAAATGGCACATTATAAATATGCAATAATACAAACACGAAGAAACACGCCAACATAAAATTTCTGCGCCATCCTGCCGGTATCTTTATCATGTCCGCGCGATCAAATACCAACGCTGGTGACCTACTTAACATATAAAGACTTAGGCAGCCGGTTTTCTATCATTATATCATTATATGACTTTAAGAGCTAAGCAATTTCGGCAAATCAGCGCCATCGTTTATAAACGCTATTAGCCAATGGAAAACCCGCTTTCTTATCGATGTTTAGTATGCAAAGTTTTTGTTGTTGTTGAGTTTACAAGCGTATATAACGCTTCTTAACAGTTAAGTTAAATGTAAAGATATTTTTAAATAATTAGATTTTTATTAAAGCACCGCACCCACACTGCAAAGTATCCTTATGTATATATGGGTCAGTCCAGTAAAATCGGGCTGACCACATGGCTTTTAACTGCCTTTTACAGCAGAGTATATGTGTTAAGCAGTGTGCTCGGACAATGGTTTTTCAACCGAAGTTCCGAGGGTAAATAGTTCCATATTGTTGTCATTATATCACCGAATAAACCATTATCAAGATGGCTGATACCGCTGTCTCTGCTCCTGCCACTGCTCAGACACCCGCCAAGGTGAAGAAGACTCCAAAGCCCAAGGAGGCTGCAACTCATCACATGTAAAAAATTGTGCTACATCTGCTAAGTCTGAAAACTCTACACACGTTACATGCTCATGTGAATCAATTTATAACGCACTCTTTGTGAAACACCATATGGGAACAATATCACATCAAAAAGGTTTAATAATAATAATAAGTATTATATTACAATTAATTTTGTTATATATTTCTAAACTGTAATAATAACATAGTCTACATTGATACTTTTTCATAAGAATGTGAATATCGTGAATATCAGAAAAGAACAGAACAGAACAAATATTTTTTCACTTAAGCATAATACAGCTCATCGTGATTCATATTATAAGACATTCATACATGAATGCAAAAAATGATTTATTAAGATATTGATACAGTATGTGCGAGAGTTAATTTTGTTCATATAAACAATGAATTGAGTATATAAAGATCATTGTTACGAAAATCAATGGAAACAGGCAAAAATAGGCAATAATAAATATATCAATAATAACTGAACTGCCAACAAACAAAATAAAAGTAAAACGTGATGTGTTAGAAAAGGTTAAACAATAATCAGAGTCACATTAAGAGAAACGTTATTAACATCCAGAACTTTAACAGAGATAATGCAGTGTGCAAGCAAGTCAATGTTCCATTGCCTCAGTTACAGGCACCTTGTTCCGGTGCTATAAACATTCGGCACGGGTATCTTCTCAAGATCAAACTCGTGTCCAAGGTCAATGTTCAATTAATGCAGGAACAGAAACCTGGTTAATGTGCTATACACATTCGGGGCGGGAATCTTCTTATCAAACTCGTCGCCAAGGTGAAGCGTTTTCAACAACTCACATACCCTTCCGTTGATAACGGGCGTGATGCTAAACACATCCAACTCTGGAGGAGAATCAAGCAGCACTTGGACGAACGCTCGGATCATCAACGAGTGTTTTGGCATGGTGTGGCCGACATTTTCCACTCTTGCTCGCTCTTGTTGTTCGGTCGGGTGTGTGACTATTCCTCCGTCAGAATGAGCTACTACTGTCGGATTGCCCTTTTTGACCAGACACTGGTGAATGGTTGAGACCAAGAGAAGCTGGTCGGCGTCTGTGGGAATCTTCACGATGCTTTCCTTGATTCCAGGACCGCTGGGGACAGCTTTGTGGATGATGTTCGGGGTGAGCAGCTCCAAGTCATCCGCCTGCACAATGAAGACCTTCGGCTTTAGGGCCATCTCTGGGCGTCGCTTTACGCTGTCCATCAGCTCGGACATTTCTATGGACTTATCGTAAAACTGGATTTTGAATCCCGTACCGCTGCCCTCATGTTCATGATGATGATGATGGTGGTGGTGGCCTTTGTCTAGGTAAGATAAAATGACAAAATAATATGCGCCGTAGTTTTTTGCCTCGATGTTGTCTATTTCTTCGAATATCTCTGCACGTGTGTGATTGACAAGTCTCTTTATTTCTGTGTTTGGATTGATCTTTCTGAAGAAATCGTCCAATAACTTCATATCAACATCTACTTCGCGNTTCGGTAAATTGTATTTATATTGTAAATGTTGTGGATGTTTCGGTAAAATGGATCTTTATTGAGGTATACCTACAATCAGGTGTTAATGACACCTATTTTTGGCTCCATCAGGGGCATATATTTGCAAACTGGTGATTAATTTTAATTGATTAATTAATGCAATGCCTACATTAAAGAATTTAGGGGCATTAATGAGCTACCACTGAACTTTTTAAAAAGAATAATTTTAGGTACCAAACCAAAAATGAAGATTGAATTTTAAAATGTAACTTTATTGAAAGTAAATTTACGATTTAAATAAATCAATACTATTATTTTTTTTTAAAGATAAGTGCATTTATTAGAAAATAATAATAGTACTAATAAATGTTGATTTAAAAACTGAACTACTAGAAGATATTCAATTTTGTTTTATGCTTTTAACAAATTTTCAAAGTCTTGTAACATATTGTACTACTAATTTATAAAAAATAAATTATAATAACTAAATATTAATGAATTTGCGATTCTAAGATTAATTCAGTCTTTAATTAAATATTTTTACTATTATTTTATCTAAAATAAATGTACCAAATCTTTAAAAACAATGTATTACTGATTGATTGAAAAAAAAAGCCATAAAGAAATACAAATAAATATTACCCAAATGAAGTCTTGCTTTTAAATGTCCCTAATATGTTATTGAATTCCTCACTTCAAATGTGTAAAATATTTTCTACATTCCTGATAAATTCTTAACAATAATTGAGGTAATTAGTAACTGAGTAATTATGTTAATGATTTACTCAATTTACTCAACTGAAGGAATGCATTTTTTTTTAAATTGTGCATTAAAGAAAATAAACTCATGATATTTTTTATTCTTTTATTTAATTTTTATTCATACATATATACATTTACATAATTTACAACATGCAATATATAACAGTGAAGAAACATTTCATTAATATCAGTCAGTTTTTATTCTTTTATTTAATTTGTATACATATACATTTACATAATTTACAACATGCAATATATAATAGTGATGAAACATTTCAATAGTATCAGTCAGTCACATAACAATATTTTAAATTTAATATAATATTTGCATTTTATAAACATTTACATAATTTGTAATACATACATTTAGCACAATACAAGCAGATTTTAAACATACAAGTACATGAAGAAACTTATCACATTATTCACTGTCACACAGAGTTCAGTTCAATATCATTTAACAGTTCATTCGTCGTCGTCATGAGAACAGATCTACCTTCTGTTTTGTGGCAATAGGCGTCGATGTTCACGGTCCAGGTTTTCCCCCAGGCACTCGTTGTTGTTGCAATCAATGACGACCTCTATACTCACGTCCAAAATGCTACTATCGTGGAACGAAATCTCCATTGTTGTAAATTTGACTTCCTGCAGGCGCTGTAACGCTGTAAAGAAGACACCGTAACATGTCTTAGTCGTAAGAGAAGATACCGTAACATGTACACGGAGTTGACCTGCTACAACTATTTTGCACAATCGGTTAGAAATCACCAATAATAGTATACACATGGGCATCACATGTTTGTAAAAGAGTGAACTTGATACAAATCATTGAAAATAATCATCGTGACAGAAACTGCAGGCCAGAAACAACGAATTAATTGGATTTTCTATGTTTTGAGCTTGAACTTCTTTCTTTTATCATGATTTCACGCTAGAAAATGTCTCGATAGCTTTGATAGCGAGTAAAGAAACATTAATTAATGAAAATAAATGCCATTTCCCGTTTTACGTGTAAGTTTAAACAAAGAATTTACCTGTGTAAACGCGTGTGTATGTCTATAACTGACAAGACGCTGTAACCGTTGTAGTTATGACGCCGTATCTTATTGTCGTACAGACGCACCTCTCATTGTAACGTAGTTCAGCGGGAGTGTCTGCACTACAACTACACCACTCAGGTTTTGGATTTGTAAAGTTGTTAAAGACGTTTTTGATACAAGTTCGATGAAAAGCGTTACAAACGCTTTATAATTGTTACAATTTCGATTGATCATTATCAATAAACGAACATATATTTAAAACATATTTCTTAGTCAGAAGTGTTAGTTTGCTTGTTATTTAAATATAATTAGATCTAATACCTTCGTTTTTGAACATGAATTTTTGTGTGAAAATTGTCATTTTAACTTACTGTGAACTAGCAAGTTCCTTTAAATTGAATTTAAAGTAGACAAAATATACCCACCCAAATCATATAATTCATTTTTTCCCTGACAAAAGTAAATCACATACTGTATTATTCAATTAAATACTTAATCAAACAAAAGCAACGCAATGACATGCATCCACCAATATAGCAAAAAGCCAAAATCGAAACTATATTTGGATAAGAAGCTCAATTTGAAAGTCGTTAGTATTTATATGAAAGTTAAAATAGTTTCATATTTGAGTTAACGTATGAAATATGTTGTTTTTGTTTCCGTTGAGTATAAAGTGATTAACATAATAAAACAAAGCCCATTTACATCATAATATTGTTGTGAAACATCTACGTATATCGATATACTAAAACGAAAGTAGGTGTACAATGTAATGTTTATTTTAAATTTGAACCAAAGTACGTAGTCAAATCATTTTCATCTAAATATTGACACGACAAATCACCTAAAGTTGCAAACAAAATCATAAATACCGTAATCGTCTGAGCTTCCGGTGTTAAATATTTAATAGAAAGTTATATCGAACTGCACACTCTAATTGCCGCATAGCGTTTCATCCATGACCTAGTTGTAACATATTGTCAATAAATAGTTAAAGGGAAATTACTGTGTTATACTGAATACAAGATCTCGTAAGAGTTGTCTCTACTGTATATAAGGAATTTATGTGATTATGCTTCATAGTTTGTTCAAAGATCTATTATAATATGGTATATGAATAGATCTTTGGTTTGTTATACACGTGTAGCTTGGGTATGAATGAATAAACACGTTGCAGCATACGCCTTACGTTATAATAATTTCACCGGCTAGACTACAACACTAGTTACTTAAAATGTCTTCCTCAAACTAAAATATTATGGAACGCTCGTCGGCCTTCTATTATGGGGTAGTTTCCAACTAAGTTTATGTATGATGTATATTAATGCGGGACAGTATTCGAATAAACATATTATGAATGTACACTGTTAATTTGAATCGCAAAACACAATACTTGCATGCTTCTTCTCAAAGTTTTTACTTATTCGAAAGTTACGTCTGTTAAAGTGGTCATGCTCGATTTTTCTATTTCTATGGTTTCGTGCCCATTGTTTTTTTAACCATACATTCTTACGTGTTACACTACTTGTAAAGCTTCGTGATATTAAGTAGTACCTCGATATACATTTGTGAATGCTTCTTTCGTGCATATTTCATAGTATTGTCTACATTGAAGCTAAGTGACAAGGGTTTTCCATTGTTTAAAGCATTTTTTTTTTAAGGATTTCTTGTTATTCTGTAATTTCAGATACATCATACTACATCGTTATATGTGTCGCGTTCTGAGAAAACTGGACATAATGCATGTGCGTTAAGTGTCGTCCCAGATTAGCCTGTGCAGTCACTCAGCCTAATCAAGGACGACACTTTCCGCTTAAATGACAGTTTTCGTTTAAATGAAGTCTCTTCTTAGCAAAAATCCAGTCTAGACGGAAAGTGTCGTCCCTGATTAGCCTGTGCGAATCAGGGACGACACTTTCAGGGACGACACTTTACGCACATGCATTTTGCCCAGTTTTCTCTGAACACGACACACATTTTCAAATTCATGTGTATGCTTGCCATCGTTTGTTGTATATGTGCTTTAATTATTTGTTATGAATGTAATAGATGTATTTATGAATACTTATTTTCCTCTTTGTTAAAATGAACTATTTAAAATGAGAATCAGAACCAAAGTCATGACAATGTATGATATATGTTTTATGTCAATATCAAAATGATATGTCAACATAAAACATTTTTGACTTTTGCTAACTAAATAACACATAAACCAAAATCTTTGTAAAATAATATGTACAAACTGAACATGAGAATTGTGACCATAAGGCTCGATTTTGCGTCTCTGCGCCCATTATATTGAGTTTTTGCAATCATTTAAATGGGTTAATACCAAACAAAGAAAGATTGTATACATTTTTTTAAAAATATGCATTTAGTAATAATTTAATGAAGGAAATACTTGCAGATCATTGATGGTGTTACACGGAGCAAAAATACCGGTAGATAATTTAATTTCAGCATATATTACAAAATGGTTCACACCAACTAATTCGATTAAGCAATCATAATTAACAGTATAGTAAGCGGTAACAAACAAAACAAGCACAAACAAAGAGGTCACTTTGACTGAAAAGCGTCATTCAGTCTCTACATTAATAATTAATAATAATATAAAAAAAACTGCGGGAAAAGCAAGTTCGTGAAGTGATTTAAATTATTCGCGAATGTTTGCTAAAATATTCGAATGATAACGTTAATTTACTACCTTCATTGTACGAATATCTCAAAAGGAGCGTATATCGTTACGGTTTATTAAACAAAAAGACTGTTATGAACAACGTATGAAATGGGAGTTAATTGTAACCTTGAATAAGTCTTATTTCTCACACTTATTTCTTACTAACATCCTTTCTACGCTATCAGCGTTTTTTATTTGAGTTAGGCCTGGTGGCTGACTTTAAAACGATCGACATATGGGCCGCGCTCTGTGAAAAGGGGGTTTAATGCATGTGCCTTAAGTGTCGTCCCAGATTAGCCTGTGCAGTTCGCACAGGCTAATAAGGGGCGATACTTTCCTCATGTATTGTTTTTTCGTTAGAATGAAGACTTTTCTTGACGAAAATCCAGTTGAGGCGGAAAGTGTCATCCACGATTAGCGTTTGCGGACTGTACAGGGTAATCTGGGACGACACTTTACGCACATGCATTAAATCCCCTTTTCACACAGAGCAGCTAATATTTGAAATGCGTTGCTGTGAGACTGGCATCAAATCACAACGTGAAGTGTGCTGCTCGTTTATACAGCACTTTTATCCATATTGTGCTGTTGCCAAGGAACGGAAGTCATTAAGTTAATAACATGTGTGTTCGATAATGTACAATGTGATAAAACATACACAAATTACCTATACAAACGACGGTTATCGGTAATATTATCCTCGCAAACAAGTTTTTGCGGTGACAAGTCCATGCAGCTGGTTCTTTCTCTGACTTTTCAAATGAGATAGTAGAAATATGAGGACAATAGTTTACGAGTGTCCATGAAAACCCAATTACGATAATACAGATATGTCTGTTTCTCACTTATATTGTGTTCGTAAAAAACCGACAGCGCTTCATTTGAATGCATTGTCTTCTGCCAGTGTTATGGCTGAACTTATATACATTACATGTATATATTTTTATATATGATAAAAATCTTTCTTTAACACGAACTGTTATTTGGCCGCGCTACTTTATTGGTAGTCATACTGTAGTAGAATAAGTGGAACATGCATTGCCCCCCCCCCACCCCCCGTAAAAAAACCGATTGTTATTTTTTCATGTCAGGTGTGTTATTTTGTTGTGGAAAACTACTATATTTGTAATAAAATATTGGATAATTGCACATGACCATACCATATAAAAGTGCTGAATCCACACAGACATGGTTTGAGACTTTTAAAGAATAGATTGAATACGTTACAGAAAAAACTTGAATAATTGGTCGTTTTAGTTTCTTCTCTATTTGATTGTTTAAAAGTACATTTTGTTTGTCACTGATAACGTGAGTCATATACAAAAAAAAGAGCCGCGCTCCGTGAAAAGGGGGTAAAATGCATGTGCGTATAGTGTCATCTCAGATTAGCCTGTGCAGTCCGCAGAGGCTAATCAGGGACGACACTTTCCGCTTTAATGCTATTTTTAGTTTAAAGAAAATCTGTTCTGAGCAAAAATCCAGTTAAGGCGGAAAGTGTCACGCTGATTGGCCTGTGCGGACGGCACATGATTATCTGGGACGGCACTTTACTTACATGCATTAAAACCCCTTTTCACAGAGCGAGGCCCAATTCTTTAAATCATAACTATTATAATTTTAGGAATGGAGTAGGCAACAGTTTTTTGTCTGTATACGATGAGTCAGGTCAAGACGGTATACTTCATATTGTTTCAAATCTTAGTTTGAAACACCATATGCATGACGTTCATGTGTCAAACTTTGTAATGATTTAATTGCAAATATTCAAATGGGTGTATTAAGAAAATGCCATATATCCGCTTTCGCTTACATTTTCGATACATAACGGAATTTTTTGTAATTCGTTTTTAAAGAATTCGTTTTATGTTCTGTGTAATTATCTTATTTTGTCATTTTATATCAAGGGCACAGAAAGGCAATTTAAGTCGTAATGTTATAGAATTGATAGACTACTGAGCAGATAATTTAAACAAACTATTTATAAAGTAATACTACATACAAGCCATATGGCATTTTCAATCTTACGACTTGAGTTCAGTTCAATGGTCCGACAACGGGAGGCGGTGTCTCGTTTCTCGTTTTGTTTAAGAGTCCAATGAAGCGACTCTTCAACGTGTCAGTTTGTTGTTTTAACAGTACTATCTTGTTTAAATTGATCTATTTGTAGTCCGTTAAAAAGAATAAGTTTTGATAATTAATACTTATGTAGTATTATCTAAAACAGAATGGCAGTTGTTTGTGTATGTTAACAAAACACGCTGGAAAATTTATCAATAAATTACAACTTAATTAGCTAACGAAAGTTGTGTTTTGGATTTTATACACGTTTGGGATATAAACGGATGTGTTTGTTTTAAGGTTCCAATACTTGTAAGAAAAAATAATACATATAAAATCGTTAGAAACGCCGGTTGTGTTGTTTGTGATACAAAACATACACAAGTAAAGTATACTCTTTATGTTGATTTAAGTTGATAGCGTTCATAATATAACATCCGGTTTGCGATGGCGTTCTGCGGCCTCGCCTCGGCATGGGCGAAACTCGCGTTGTTATTGCTACTTCCGGCGATAGCTATCCACTGCGCCGGCCTGGCGACGCCATATTGGATGAAAGTGGCAACAGTCAGCAACAGGGTAATACAGGAGTTCTGGTTCTTAAAATACAATCATTTATTAATTAAAGACTTGTCGAACACATCTTAGCAAACGAATACTTTAACAAGATGTTTCTGTATATTCGTTGAGTTTGAAATACATATTCAACATAAATGTAATAACTTGAATACACGTATTTATAAAGATGTAATAATTGGACTAATTCTGTGCGAATAGGTTATCCTTCATTTGGTCACTAATTGACATATACAGATGGTTTGAATAGTTATATACTGTTACATTAATTCATATCTTATTTGTTGTGTGTACTAAATGCTACTTCTGCAATATTCTAACATGTTTTGTTTAAACATATTTATTTCTTTTGATTTCTTAAGTGTACATCAATCATACATGACAAAAATTATAACAAGAAAAGGTTTGAAACGAAAGAAATAATTCTTATATAGTTTCTCTACATATACATGTTTAAGTGGCATGGGTAACTTGTTCATATTTTGTGTTCCATCCCTGCGTACTTACATCACATTCTTGACCTGGGCGTGTTTTTCAGGTGAACGTGACGGTTGGGTTGTGGAAGCAGGTGAACTGCTCCGGGGAGATAGGGGCGCCTTGCTATGGTCAACCGCTGGCCGCCGTCTACAAGACAAGTGTGTATATTATTGTTGTAGCGCACGTGGCGTCGTGCGGTTGCCATTTTGTAATGTAAACGCGCTTTTTACGTTACGTCGTGATTGTATAACGTAAGTCTTCTTATTGTAGACTTAGCGTTTGAGACTTACCTTACTAGGTCTGAGTCTGAAACTTAACATTTTATTTTGCTTGAATAAAGTTTTGTAAGTCTGAGTCTGAGTCAGAAACTTGAGCTGAGTCTATAATTTGAGACTTACGTACATACGGCTCCTGGGGTTTTCTGAATTCTCATCGCAATTAACGCCGTTCTTATTTGTAATACTACGCAACCATCATAGTTAGGAACATATTATACCAATATATTAAATTATTGCGTCATTGTATTAAAAAACGTTCGTCTACTCTGTGTGAATTGTGCGTATTGTTAAATAATGCTGTTAATTCGTGTTAAATAATTCGCGAACAATGAGATAATTGTTAAATATTTATTAATGTTGAATTGTAAAACAAATATAAACACTAATTTAGAAGATATCTTTCGAATACTGCCGCTGACAAATTACTACACAACTGTTTAAAGGTTCTTAAAGTCATAAGCAGTACGCAATTCATTTGTTGTCCTGGTTTAAAAAAGAGACATCTATTTTATACGCATTAACGTACAATATAAAATATTGCCAATGATGACTTTTGGGTCGAATAGCATAATAATGTCTTCAATAAAACACCAAAACTACAAGAATTACGTTGCATTTTGACGTACGAAATGCACCTATCGGTATCTTAATATGTTTTGTATTTATGTATTAGTATTCAAAATTAAATCAGTTTATGGAACTAAGATGTATAAATTTCGACAGCGTGAAATTACACCGAAAACCATAATATTGTAAAATGCATATTTAATGCAACCTACACATTAAAGTGACGTTTTACCGGTTTCAGACCTGTTAACTGTTTCCCGGACTCTCGAGTGCATGGCCATAGTGCCGGCGTTCCTAGCCCTAGTTCTAAGCATCTACTATGTGACGTCACCCACCGTGCGCACGCAGCGGGTCACCGTCTGGATCATGACGTCATCTTTCCTTGCAAGTAGGCGTGACATTTTTTTTATGATAAAATGTTTATGCCGCGCATGGTCAATAATGCATAAGATGTTAATTTACAAATGATTACACAACAAATCAATTTAATGTACAGACAAGTTATATGTGTGTGAAATTGACCGATAAATCAATTTAACCCATTTGGCCCGTTGAAAAAGTATAAGTACAGTTTCATTGTGAGCTCAATGGGGGAAAATCGGCTAAATTGATTGAACATTTGTTATAACTGATTTACTTCATTTGGCTTTTTGTGATATACGAGCTAACTGGATTTAATCGGCTGTAACGGTTTAATATTTCACGCACAGGATTTACTCGCATTGAGCTCATATGTTTTATATAAGTTAAATGGGGTTTATCGGCTGAATATTTCACCCCATTTTAAAGTACCTTTTTTGAAACATGTACATCGGCTAAATTAGGTACAACAACTTACTTCACATACATACACGAAATATGTTCGTGTCAATACTATTAATGTGTATACTGGAAATAGATCAAAATTATTTTAACATCCTTTTCTCCAGTGAAACAAACTATTTCTGTTCAAATTAGAATTGAATGTCGGCATGTATTTATGCATGTTTTATAGTAAGATTTTGTTCCAAATTCATGTTCATTACCAACTCTAATGTATAATATCCTTTCTAACAGTGGCGTTAAACGTCGGGGGCTCCGTCGCATGGATTTTGAACGTACCCTCCAAGCACCACGTCTTCTGGTCCATGGGCCTGTCACTGTCTGGCGCCGCCCTCTTCATGATCTGCGGCATCCTCATGGTTCCCGACTTCCGGTTGTTTGACTACAAGCGGATGTATGCGCAGAAGGCGGGAAAGAAAGGGAAGAAGTCCCTGGCAGATAATTGAGTACTTGACCGATAATTGACTGAATGGCCGTTTGTTGAGTGCCTGACCGATAAACGAGTGTCTGACCGAATATTGAGTGCCTTACCGATAATTGAGTGCCTTGCCGTTTGTTGAGTGCCTGACCGAATATTGAGTGCCTGGCCGAATAATGAGTGCCTGACCGAATATTGAGTGCCTGACTGAATATTGAGTGCCTGGCCGAATATTGAGTGCCTGACTGAATATTGAGTGCCTGGCTGAATATTGAGTGCCTGGCTGAATATTGAGTGCCTGGCCGAATATTGAGTGCCTGACTGAATATTGAGTGCCTGACTAAATATTGAGTGCCTGACTGAATATTGAGTGCCTGGCCGAATATTGAGTGCCTGACTGAATATTGAGTGCCTGACTGAATATTGAGTGCCTGGCCGAATATTGAGTGCCTGACCGAATATTGAGTGCCTGACTGAATATTGAGTGCCTGGTCGAATATTGTGAGTCTGACCGAATATTGAGTGCCTGACTGAATATTGAGTGCCTGGCCGACTATTGAGAGCCTGACTGAATATTAAGTGCCTTAGTGTCAGATAATTGACTGCCTTGCCGTTTGTTGACTGCCTGATCGATAAATGAGTACCTGATCAAATATTGAGTGCCTGGCCGATAATTGACTGCCTTGCCGTTTGTTGACTGCCTCATCGATAAATGAGTACATGACCAAATATTGAGTGCCTGGCCTATCATTGACTTTCAACTGATCCATGAGTGCTTGACAGATGTTTTGTTTAATAGTATCTTATTCCCCTTTCATACACATGTATTTAAACATATATGCATACAATTGAACATATATATGGCAGTGCGATTGACGAATTTAAACAAAGTGTTGAGTTTTGCGATAAAAGCAAAAAATAATTTTGGTCAGAAGTTATTAGTTTTCGACCCTTCCCAATATTTCCGGACTGTTTTGAGGTTACAAAAATTGCAAATACTTATGTATAAGCATGTCGATACTTATATTTAGCAAAACAGCGAACACGAATAATAAAACAATAAATAAGCAGACAGATATTGAGTACTTATTGAAGAAATATAAAATACATTTAGACCTTACTCACGAATAGACACCCGTAAAAAAAGGCCTGGTTGTATTTCGATAGTTCGGCACAAAATATAAATGATGAAAACAACGGATATTATACTTATCGTTAAATTATTTCTGTGAATATATATATATTTAATGTAATACATCTTGGTATCAAAGTGTTTGTTTTGATGAATCTGATTTATGTTTATAATAAAATATTGCTTATTTATCAAGTCATAGTAATATGACACATCGACTGATATAAGAACTTCCTGTCGAACATGATATAAAAAATATATCATGCAGCGTTATATCAGGCAGATATCAATGTAGCGGTATGATATATATATATATATCTTCTAGATCCAACGGATTTCCGCGATGTTTCTAACATAGTGTGAGGGTAGTTTAGAATCCGAATCGGATCCTGCCCTAATACAACTATGGTTTCATGTTTGTGAATAAGTGTTTATGTATGTAAAGTTGTCCATTCTGTGTATGTAAAACATTGTTCCCACGTCGAGATGTGTTGCGGTGTAAGTACGGGGTATATAACTGTGAATGAACCATCCTTTTTTTGGGGATGGGGATTTCATAGTATGTATGCCTCGTTCTGCACCGTAGCTAGGCGCACACGCCGTAGTCTCAAATGGGAATATGTATGTCTGCCTGTATGTCTGTGTATCTGGTTGTTCACACACCTTTCTCCCTATATATAAATTATCGACTGTGAACGAGTATCTATTAATAGATCCCGGAAATAGGAAATAACGTTGTTGTGAAATAAAATTATCTCCCTGTTAATAAACAAAAATATGTATAATTTCACTGTATCTTCTAGATCCAACGGATTTCCACGGTGTTTCTAACATAGTGTGAGGGTAGTTTAGAATCCTTATCGGATCCTGCCCTGATACAACTATGGTTTCATGTTTGTGAATAAGTGTTTATGTATGTAAAGTTGTCCATTCTGTGTATGTAAAACATTGTTCCCACGTCGAGATGTGTTGCGGTGAAAGTACGGGGTATATAACTGTGAATGAACCATCTTTTTTTGGGGATGGGGATTTCATAGTATGTATGCCTCGTTCTGCACCGTAGCTAGGCGCACACGCCGTAGTCTCAAATGGGAATATGTATGTCTGTCTGTATGTCTGTCTGTATGTCTGTGTATCTGGTTGTTCACACACCTTTCTCCCTATATATAAATTATCGACTGTGAACGAGTATCTATTAATAGATCCCGGAAATAGGAAATAACGTTGTTGTGAAATAAAATTATCTCCCTGTTAATAAACAAAAATATGTATAATTTCACTGTATCTTCTAGATCCAACGGATTTCCACGGTGTTTCTAACATAGTGTGAGGGTAGTTTAGAATCCTTATCGGATCCTGCCCTGATACAACTATGGTTTCATGTTTGTGAATAAGTGTTTATGTATGTAAAGTTGTCCATTCTGTGTATGTAAAACATTGTTCCCACGTCGAGATGTGTTGCGGTGTAAGTACGGGGTATATAACTGTGAATGAACCATCCTTTTTTTGGGGATGGGGATTTCATAGTATGTATGCCTCGTTCTGCACCGTAGCTAGGCGCACACGCCGTTGTCTCAAATGGGAATATGTATGTCAGCCTGTATGTCTGTGTATCTGGTTGTTCACACACCTTTCTCCCGATATATATATATATATATATAATTTCTTCAGACAGAGAATATTTGAATTTAAGATACAATTATCATTTTTTTAAATTTCATCCAGTGTGTGTATGTATAAATGTATTCCAACGACGTGAACACTGATGAAAACACATCTGAGAAGTGGAAATTTCTAACGTTGATAAACATCAGAACATTTATGATTTACAATGAACTAAAAGCCAGACAATGCAGCTCGCAGACAATTATGTTCACATGGCGTGAATAATGTCTTTGATGTAGTATTTACCCGCCGATCATGCGCAATAGTGGCGTGTTCTGAGAAAACTGGGCAAAATGCTTGTGCGTAAATTGTCAACCCAGATTAGCCTGTGCAGTCCGCATAGGCTAATGAGGGACGACAATTTCCGCTTTTATGGAATGTTTCGTTTAAATGATGTTTCTTCTTAGCGAAAATGCAGTTTAGGCGGAAAGTGTCGTCCCGGATTAGCCTGTGCGGACTGCACAGGCTAATCTGGGATGACACTTTACGCATATGCATTTTGCCCAATTTTCTCAGAACACGCCACAATAATGCTAACGGTTGAATTATAATTGCGCTGTGTCTCTTTTGTTGTAAGTCACTTAAAAAAGCAATTCTTTTAGTATTTCATAAGTCCCTGCTGTAATTAGGGGAGACCTTTCCAGAGGCCACACGACCGCTTACAGTTAGTAATGCCATTAACAGAATATTGCTTGAAAACGAGAGCATTGGCGCATATGTGGATACCTGCTGCATGTGCCAATAAATCATAATATTGCAAGTCGCAAGGTGTTGATGAAATGAAAGTTCAAGCTCAAATATATACACGCAGTTACTGTTTGTTTCGACCACAGGTTGGATACACGTGTATTTATTTGCTTTAAGATTTTTTTCAGTCGTTTCGAAATGCAACAATGCGTCGTGTAACATAGTCTATGAAAGCATGTTTTTTAAATAATTTTTGTATTCGCGGAACTAACATGTTATTACTTATAATGAACTCATTATACGGTATTCAAGTCGTTACATGTTACTGATATTTTATTATAGTGTTAAGCGTCTCTTAGACGGATGTATTTTGAGTATTGGCGTGTCAAACAAAAGTAAGGTAAGCTGCGACCAGACATAGTGTGCAAATTTACAGCCGGTATATTACTTTCTACGGATTCGCTAATATTCCACCAGGATTTTGTTTGCTAAACCTAAATTAACCGTAATGTCAATACAGGTCGACATACCACGTCGAAACTTCTACAACATAATAAACTAAACAGATGGGTTGAGTGATCCAATTAAATAGTGGTTAGTTATTTATCCACGTGGCACATTAGTGCACACAATTAATTGAACTGGACGAATCGGGTGGATACTGTAGCGAACTTCTGACCGGCGCGCAAGTCCACACGAAGCTAATTGATGATTGCGTAACAACACTGGTTGCCGACCGATCTGCGAATAGTCTCGAATTCTGTGTTTAAATGTATTGAAATCGGTGTTCAGTTATCAGAGTAAAGTTATCATTTGTGTTCTAAGAACAACTGACATAGTGCAATAATGACTGGAAGAAAAAATCGTACGTCTACACGGGTACGTATATAATGTCACAGATTGGCTCACGGGTCCATTGGCTATTACCAAATCTATTCATATCTAAATATACATGTTTTCCATAGATTTCAATATACAAATTTGTTATTACGTAATAGATGTGCGTACGTGGGAAATGACGTAGAATACGATTGCGCATATAATTTGACAACATAAGGTCAGTTTAAAACGATTTTTACGAAATAAAATGTGTTTGCTGTTTTTGCACCACTGTTAATATCACCATATTATGTTTTTTTCTTTCGAGGGTCACTGCATTCGATAAGTCTTTTTTAGTGTCGAGTACATATTTAAAATGTTCTAATGAAAGAATGATACGGGCTTAAGATGCTCCTGAATACTTGACGAGTTCTTGCGTATTACTAATGTACGTTTATGTTATGTACATATACATGTATAACGAAAATGTGATCAATGGAATTTCAGAAATAACCTTATATAGTGCGTTAACATTTTAAGAACTGTCAAAACTCGATCAATGAACAAAAATGGTGACAACAATACTGTTGTGGGTTTTGTAACGTTTGAGAAATGGCCGGTTGCGTTCATAGTTCGTGTGTTGTGTGTACTGGAAGCAGGGAGATGGCACAAGCCTGAAAAGATACCGTTTCAAAGCAGAAAATGCAAACACTGTAACGTTCATGAGGACGAATTTCATGTTTTACTTGTATGCCCTATGTATAATTATTAACGTTACAGAATATAAATACATATTATTTGATGACATACAATGAAACAAGTGTACGAAATCTATCAATTTTTGTTTTAATGCTTTTAAATTGAGAGCTGACTTATATTATCAATAGTTTCTCGCGATGTTCTTTAATTTATTTATCTACTTAATATAAACCGACAAAATACGATAAAGTGTATACAAATTTGTTGTATTATTACAACTTTCTGAAAAGATTTTCATCTTGATTATGTTAAAAAGTCTATACGTCATTGACCATCTGTGAATATATTGTGTTGTTATATGTAGTTCCCAAATTATATCTATATATTAACGTCATGGTGTGGTCTCAGTGCAATGGTCTTTCAGCTGAGAGAAAATATGAAATATCTTATAGTGAGCCGATGTAAAGGGACAACACATTCCTTAAAAAAGGCCATCAGGCGTCCGTTTATTTGGCATACAATTAATTAGTAACATCCAGCTTACCTACTAATGTGGAATTTCGTGGTTGTATATCTTAATTGATGTTTTACGGATTTTACAACACATGTATACATATGTTTGCTATTTTAATATGTTCTATTAATTAATAGAATTCAACACACGTTTCTCATAGACAAGAACTGCTTGCTTTAACGGGATCTGTTCACAGTTTCATAATTTGACCACAATTGAAGAAAAAAAATAATGTTTCAGATTTGCAAATTTTCGTTGTAGTTATGTTTTTTGCAAGGAAATAGTAATATTGAACATTTCCATGCTCTTAAATATCCATTATATGCATCTTTTGACGATTTAAAAATCTGAAACTTATAAAGCGCAAAAAACGCGAAACGATTAAATAATTTGGAGAGTTCTGTTGTTATCGTGATAGTTTCTGACATTACGAGGATTGCTTATATAAAGTATAAAATACATCACTTTGTATACCAGTACTGATGGCCGAGTGGTTTAAGCGGTAGATTTTTACTCTAGTGGTCAGTGGTTCCAGCCCAGGTGTGGATACGTTTGTTTTCTTTCTTTAATTTTATTATTGTTTTATACAGGAGCTCTTTGGTTCCGATGTTTACATTTATCAATTTAAAGCATTTAATGACACACTTGAAAACATGCCAAAATCTGTGAACAAATCCCTTTAAAGCCGGCAAAGTAAGTATGGACGTCTTTGTTTTAACATAGATACTGTCACCGTGCGGCAACTAGGACATGACACATATTAAGGACGCTTTTTGTACATGTGTTCCAATGAAGTTGAAAATTTAAAACTTTGAAAAAGTTTAAGATTTTGTTTAAGCAAGATGCGTTTTATCAACTCAACAAGCTATGATATAGACATATTATTTCTTAAAGTATCCACTCCATGTAAAGCTGAACAGAACTGAAACAGAGCCAACATAGATCAATGAACTAAACAATTTGAATTATTTTAAATAAAATATAATTAATTTCTGTTGAATTCCTTAATATTTCATCGGTCTGGTGTAATTATAAATTTGAAACTCAAAAATAAAATCAAATGATAAAAATATAACATTTCTTGCATATACTTTGTTTTATTCATAATCAACTTGCAAATAGAATTGTTACAATAGAATTAGTACATTTAAATTGTCACGTTTACACACATATTGTTTAAATCCACTCATTGATATATAATGGTGAATTAATGAAATATAAGAAAATAATAGTCTATAGTTTTTGTTAGTGATTTGTTTCTTTGAATGCAAAATTAATATCGTTTTGATCATAACATTAACTTATGAAACCGTTCATAAATATGCAAAGTACCAGAATATATTTCTTTAACATGTCCTTAACTTTATTTTAACTCTTTCTTCAAACACCACTGTAAATTTTAATATCCAACAGTTATTTGTATGCATTCAACTGTTGTTATAATGATTGAATTATATGAAACACAAATATTGCGCAATTCTATTGGCAGTCAATATTCTTGCTGCTTATAATTATCGCAAGAAATTTAGGTAAACACCCATCTTAGATAGCGTCGCCAAAAAAGCATCGACTTCTTGATTTTGTATTAAATAAATGACTATTAGGACAATTACCGTCCAACTATCTAAAAGAGATTGGGGTTCAGTTGTTGTTGTTTTTATCTATCACAAACAAGTTTAGAATTATTTTATTTATTGTATGTGCGAGTGTAAAACTTTCTTTTATACCTAATGATAAAATTTCACATTTCTGCAGTGAAATAACAGCAGTGAAAATAAACAAATTGTTATTTTAACCGGTGAAAATAACACATTTTCGCTGGAATAATGACGTCATTTCGTCAACAAAATGAAGTCATTTCGTCAACAAAATGACGTCATTTCAAGGTATTGAGGCACGCCACGGGAGAAAGGGTAACTTTTCAGCGAAAGGGAAACAGCTGTTAATTATTTTCTTGAAAAAGGGGCATAAAAGAAACAGATTTTTTTTTTCAAGTCAGTGTAAGATCGTTTGTTATTTCACTCGTGATCATAGAAAAATACTATTTTCACTCGTAGCTGCGCCACTCGTAAAAATATATTTTCTATAATCACTCGTGAAATATCAAACGATCTTACACTGACATGAACAAATATCCTCTATATATTATGCATTGCGTATGTATACCCTGATTACTGCATGCAATGTAAAGATTTTTCGGCGTAGGAGAAATCAATCAAATATTGTAACATTTGCCTTGTATTTTAATAGTGTTACAAAGTATCAAGCTGAAAATACATTTTCATTTTCCCGATCTATGTCAACATCCGCGCAGAGATTTGACTGGAACCAGCATTGCTGGATCAAATCACTGTCGTTATAATCAACCACGTGATGATAGCCGAGCCACGTGGTACAATAACTTTCCCGTTACTTTATTTTTTTAATTTTTTTATTAAGGTAATTTATTTTTTATTATGAACCAAAACTTATACAATATTTTCAAAATATAATAGAAAATGATACTTATTTTCATAATATAATACTTAACAAAAATCCTTCCAGATCTGGAAGGATTTTCTTGTGACGGAAGAGATTGTAACGACAACTCTGCGTGGCAATTAGTTCTATGCGTCTTTGATTTGAAGAGCTGATAACATGTCATAATTCTTTGAAAGGCGATTTCCTTGGAACTTCTTATTTCTTTATAATACTAAAATCGATTGTACAAGGCGTGGCACTAGCGATGTTTGCTTTATATAATATAACTAAGCAACTGAAATTTGCTTGAGATATTGGTTTGTAGTACAATTGGTTCCTTGCCATAAATAAAGGACATCGAAGGTGTGTTTGATAGAAATGCAATACTGCTGCAGCTTCTGGAGTTTCACTTCTTTATATTGTAGTAGAATTTATCGTGTATCTTGATAGAAATATTTATAAACTTGAAACAAGTCAATTTTGTCTTAAATGTGTCTACACTAACCGATTCCTAGCGCATGGATTTATATGGACTCGGAAAAAAGAAAGAGTAACACACATTTCCCAAATGGTTCTACCAGCGTTGACACGATGCCGTACCGAACTCGGACAGTCGCACGAGCTTGTGTTAAGCAGACGACAATGAAATAGGTGACAAAAAACGGCATGTATTTACGAACCACGTGCATGAATATGGAATATATTGAATCGTAGAGTTGCGTTTATTCGAGCTGAACTGTATTGTATTCATGACGTTTGGAATACATTGAATATTTGTAACTAAAAATTCATTTCATATTCATTTATTATTTGAAAAATACATGGATGCCTTAAGTCATTTTACAACATTTTTAACTCCATGCATCGTTGTCTGGTCTTATGAAGTGTACACGTTGACTTTGGACGATAAATGGAAATAGTTCAGTGGCATATTGATCAGGAACAACATGATCAAAGTGGAAACACAAGTTAACTGAACAATTACCGAGAGGCCATCATTCAACGAAATGCAACGAAATTGCCGCACACTGCGTTAATTTTTTTAATACAAATTCATATCAAACCAACGCAATAATTTGATGAATTCTTACGCTGGAGGCTATATCATAGAAAACGAGAAGTGCTAAGAGAATACTTTGTATGATATTTGTAATATACACACGTAAATAGAATATACACACATATATTAATATTTATTTTCATATTTGGTTTTGCGTTTGAAAAAAGTGCAATTATAAGCACACATAAGGAACAATGTGTGACGGACATTTATTAGAGATAAGGCTTTTTATAAACAAACTGAGATTTGAAATTGACGAAGAAAGCGTTTGAACTCCTTCAACAACAATTGATCGGAAAAATCGAAATAAAACGTGCCGGCAGTCAACGAATTAGTTAATTATCATCTTCGTGGATTTATATTTCTACTGCGTTTTTGCGACAATTTGGAATACGTGGTGATCTACCAGAGTACCAAGTTCACGTGCACTCAATATGAGTACCCGACGTAAGAACCCGTCGGTGAAAAGCACGACGTCGACAGATCGTATGTCGGTAAAGTTATACTTACTCTTTGGCGAGCAGTTATCATTGTGTCGTTTAACTCATTGTGCCTTTTTTTATAACATCATCACAAATAACATCAATAATGTTGTTTTAAAGAAATGGCGAACGTTGTAATTGTCTCTGTTTTTTTTTTTAATATTTTTTTTTATGACAAGCCTAACACGCGTAATTTGCATCGCATGATCGAAATTTACGCACATGCGAAGTGTCATTAATGCAAAAACATGTACGTACTATTAATAAAAAATGGTCCATACCATTTTTTTTACGTCGACATTTGATGTGTGTGTAACTAGAAATAGACACATTCGCTTTTGCATACGTTAACAATAACTGCATCAATATGTACAAGAAGACACGTACAAGGAACACAATAATTTGAATAAATACCATTTGCCTAAATATTTACAACCAGGTATTGGTTTTCACTGACCAATCCATTTTGATTGGAAAACAAAACATACAGCGCGATACATTTATGTGTTTGAATAATGAACAGAACAGAACAGAATTTTAATACGCATAAACTTTACAGTTTCTAATGTTAAACCAAATGATAAAACAAAAATACATGAAAATACTAAGCCGTTTTTTTAAAGAAAAATCATGATCTAGTAATGGATGGACTTTACAGATATTAAAACCAAACTCGTTTTATTTCACAATAATGCACTCTGCACCTCACTGGAATCGTTTTTTTTGTACATAAATTATGTTTTCTGAAAGTTATAATATTTGAGCCGTTTCACGATAAATCCTTTCTTAGAGACATCGGTGGTGATATTTTGAAAATCCAACTTCAACATCATTTTTCTACATAACTCGCATACAGACAGACATAATAGTTTATTAATGTCTCACTTTTGTACATAAAAACACAGTTAAGAAGTACAAAATAATATATATGTACAAAACCACTCCAAAAGAGATACGAGAGACGATAGTTCTAAAAATTATAAAAGTGTTCAACGAGTATATGCATCATAAAACGTTCACATCTGTAAAAAATATAATAAAATATCCTTAAGAAAATTAAATTTAAAATGATAAATTTTCTTTAACAAAATAAATAAATATTAATACACGTATACAAACGGAGACAATCCAATTTGTACATATAAACAGTTTTGTAGTTATGAATTACAAGGTATATTACTATTTGATACGCAATTGACTATACACACACATTAAATTGATCATATATACATGTTTGCGTCATTGAACTAAAACGAAGTTGCACAGCGTTATTGTATACATCATTCAATTACCTATGTATTTAACGATTACAAAATTAATAAATTAAGCTCACATCATTTTTATGTAATACTGGTTGAGTCATGAAACAGCTCAAAAGTATATATGTATGTCCAGTATTATATAAAGTAGTTTTCCAATAACTGTTTGCCGGTAGCTCACTTGTACAAGCAGTGATTTGTTTACCATTTTGGGAATTGGACCGGGTCGACGTTTTGACTAACATTGGGAAATTATTGTTGTCGTTGTTTTGCTAAGAAATACTTTAAAATTGAGAATAAAAGTAATTTCAATATAAATTTACTAAGGTTCATTATATAGAGCTGGATGGGAGATGAACTAAATGTTGAGACAAATAAACACAAATAAAACATTTTGTTGGTAACCTTCAATTGGGATCTCCTCTTTAACCGCTGGGCATGTTTTAACGAAACTTTGGCCTCTTTCAAAGTTGTTGAAATCGTTCCAACCCGCTTCATTGTAGGTCGTCAAAGCTAAAAAATATATAAAAAATCTTTTAAAATCTTCTTCTCCGACAGCGTAAGGGTCAGGGGGTCAATATTTGGCGTGTAACATCACATGTAGTGGTCCCAGTCCCGGATTTCCCAGAGTAGGCAATTGCCTATGGGCCCCGTGACTTTTAGGGGCCCCATGAGACCATGACTAAAGACGGACCGAAAGGTAACTACCTATCGTAGATCGTAATTTAAGTTTCATATTATTTTTCTGGATCAATAGTTAAATACGAAGATGTATAGACTACAGTTTTCTTAAATTCTTAATCTAATTAGTATAATATCGTATTGGCATTGCGGTATTATAATGACATTTTTACCTATAAAAGGACATGGTCGCATTTTATGTCTTGCCAGCCTTGGCACTGATAGGCTCATTTAAACGACTGAAATCGACTGGGCACTAGCGTTCAAGTAGGCACTAGGCCGTCTAGGGGCCAAATGTTTCACTGCCTGAGTGGTCCTCTACTTAATTTCTTCAGACCAAGCTTCCGGGATGAAAATTAGCCACAACCCATTGGTAACATTATTTATATAGAGGTATATAGTAAATAACTGTAAAAAATCTTTTTCTAAAACCGCAAGGATCTGGGGTTGAATATTAGGTGTGTACCATTGTGTGATGTATGTTCAAATCATGTCCATGGGGTTAAATCTGACAACGCCCTAGTGTCACATGTTTATATAACATAAGGGAATAGTTTATTCCGACTTAAGCATATATACAGTTCATCTTCATAAACATACATATGCAAAAAAAAACAGCATGCGTTTCAATTAAATTTACAACATACATCATTTGTAAATACAGGAGCGACACTTTACGCTTTTGTTGTATTATTCGTTTAAAAAAAAAGACTCTTTGACAAAAATCCAGTTTAGGCGGAAAGTGTCGTCCCTGATTAGCCTGTGCCGACTGCACAGGCTAATATGGTATGCCACTTTACGCACCTGCAGTTCACCCCCTTTTCACAGAACGGGACTCAATTATAAAAAAACAACATTTCAGTGGCTTACGTATGCATGTTTAAGACGAACGATCACAAGTAAAAGAGTACTAAAAAGACAAACAAACAGTCCTTTCCTTTACTGACAAACAAACAGTGCTTTCCTTTACTGACAAACAAACAGTGCTTTCCTTTACTGACAAACAAACAGTCCTTTTCTTTACTGACAAACACACAGTCCTTTCCTTTACTGACAAACAAACATTCCTTTCCTTTACTGACAAACAAACAGTCCTTTTTACTGACAAACAAACAGTCCTTTCCTTTACTGACAAACAAACAGTCCTTTCCTTTACTGACAAACAAACAGTCCTTTCCTTTACTGACAAACAAACAGTCCTTTCCTTTACTGACAAACAAACAGTCCTTTCCTTTACTGACAAACAAACAGTCCTTTCCTTTACTGACAAACAAACAGTCCTTTCCTTTACTGACAAACAAACAGTCCTTTCCTTTACTGACAAACAAACAGTCCTTTCCTTTACTGACAAACAAACAGTCCTTTCCTTTACTGACAAACAAACAGTCCTTTCCTTTACTGACAAACAAACAGTCCTTTCCTTTACTGACAAACAAACAGTCCTTTCCTTTACTGACAAACAAACAGTCCTTTCCTTTACTGACAAACAAACAGTCCTTTCCTTTACTGACAAACAAACAGTCCTTTCCTTTACTGACAAACAAACAGTCCTTTCCTTTACTGACAAACAAACAGTCCTTTCCTTTACTGACAAACAAACAGTCCTTTCCTTTACTGACAAACAAACAGTCCTTTCCTTTACTGACAAACAAA
>VMBQ01000956.1:154194-159328 GCA_007657795.1 Dreissena rostriformis | reverse complement strand
TTATTATTATTATTATTATTATTATTATTATTATTATTATTATTATTATTATTATTATTATTATTATTATTATTATTATTATTATTATTATTATTATT
Source organism: Dreissena rostriformis (assembly GCA_007657795.1). Classification (NCBI taxonomy): domain Eukaryota; kingdom Metazoa; phylum Mollusca; class Bivalvia; order Myida; family Dreissenidae; genus Dreissena; species Dreissena rostriformis. Next base: position 159,230 of record VMBQ01000956.1, on the reverse strand, counting down.
ATTATTATTATTATTATTATTATGTAACTGTATTATGTAATTCGTATACGGCAGTAGAAGTAGTAGTAGCATTAGTAATGCTAGTTTGAATTGTTTTAATGTCATTGACCAATCATAAGTCGTCATCGGCAATAAACCCGTGTGTTTCACGCGTTTTGTACTGACCTTTGTGTACCCGCGAAACCCGCGAAGATGATATGAAAGGACATTTTGAAGTAAGGTGGAAAACATCAAAAGAAACTCTAACACTGCTAGTTAATGATTGGTCACCATGTCAAATTATTGTTGGGTGTTTATGCCCCCAACAGTTGTGTGGGATTTTAGTACATCACCTCTCTATAGTTATTTAAGTACAATTTCCTCAAGTCTATTTTCTTTAATGTCGACATTGTTATACACTTATGGACATAATTCAAAATACATATCATTACGTATGTTTATTTGATAAAATAAATACTAAAAATATATTAAAATTGGACTTCTCTTGCAGTTGCTTTTCAAAGAAGCTGTGTGACTTTATTTACTCTTACGTGCACGGAAACTGGTTAGCCCCCAGTGGTGTTTTAATGCCATTCTGTCTTCTTTTTTTTAACAATATTTGTTCTCTGTTTTGCACTTCATATTTAACATACTTGCATGTGGATTTTAACCTACAAGTTCGCGCCAGTAGTAGTACCATTGTTGCATGGATTCGAGCATTGAGCAATGTGGATGAACATGTACATTTGTACTTAAAGGTATCTATCGGTACATTACATTGAACAGAGTTGATGGGCAGGTATTTACCGGTACTTTACACTGAGCAAAGTGGATGAACATCATTGAACAGAGTTGGTGAACATGTAATTACCGGTACTTAACATTGAACAGATTGGATTACCGGGTATTTAGCGGTACTTAACACTGAACAGATTGGATTACCGGGTATTTACCGGTACTTAATATTGAACAGAGTTGATGAGCAGGTATTTACCGGTACTTTACATTGAACAGAGAGAATGAACATGTACTTTACGGTACTTAACATTGAACAGAGTGGGTGAGCGGGTATTTACCGATACTTTACATTGAACAGAGTGGATACTCAGGTATTTACCGGTATTTTACATTGAACAGAGTTGATAAGCAGGTATTTACCGGTATTTTACATTGAACAGAGTGGATAAGCAGGTATTGACCGGTACTTTACGTTGAACAGAGTTGACGAGCAGTTTCTTAATTTACATTGTACAGAGTGGATGAGCAGGTATTTACCGGTATTTTACATTGAACAGAGGGAATAAGCAGGTATTTACCGGTATTTTAAATAGAACAGAGTGGATAAGCAGGTATTTACCGGTACTTTTCATTTAACAGAGACGAACAGTTACTTAATTTACATTGAACAGGGTGAATGACCAGTTACATAATTAACATTGAACAGTGTCCATGAAATAGTACTTAGTTTACATTAACCATATTGGATAAACAGGTACTTAATTTACATCAATCAGTGTGAATCAGCATTTTACTTAATTTAATTGACCATATTGGATAACAGGTACTCAATTAACATTAACAGTAGTAGATTAACATGGACTGAGTTTTCATGGAAATATTGGATAAACATGTACTTAATTTAGATTCACAGCATGGGAAGACAATTTACCTCAGTTTTCAAAGACTACGATGGTTAAAACAGATATCTCGGTTACACTCATTACATGGACGAACATACACTCCTGTGGAAACTTTTCACTTGATGTTGAACGAACGAACGTTTTTCACCTATAACATTTGAAAGTTCACAGGCGTTGACTTAAATTGATTGATTTAAGTCGACCATATTTCATATGCATACCATAATTTCCCTGAAGGTCGCTAGGGGGCTTGTGATAATGGCTTTGATTGCTCGTACATCATCAGCACATATACACATAACATACTTTAAAGGGACCTGTTCACAGTTTGATAAATTGACAAAATTGAGAATAATCGTTTTATATTGCAAATTTTCGCTGCAGTGTTATGTTATTTGCACGGACAAAGTTATACTGAACATTTACCATGCTCTAAACAGTCCATCATATGCATCTTTTGACGATTGAACAACCTGAAAATTATGAAGCGTTCCACATGCGAAACGATTGAATAATTTGAAGAGTTCTGATGTTATTGTTATATTTTGTGACATTACGATGATTGCTTACATTAAGTATAAAAAAAAACACCATGCACTATATGAGCACGGATGCCCGAGTGGTTTGGGCGCTAGACTTTTACTCGAAGGATCAGTGGTTCGAGCCCAGTTGAGGATTACTTTTTTCTTTCTTTAATTTTATTCTTGTGTTTTTTTTTACTGGTTAAAATGTTTACATTTATCAAATTTAAAGCATTTAATGTCAAACTTTAATACATACCAAATCTGTGAGCAAGTTCCTTTAATACTGATCTCCAAGTAGACAGCGAGTGTTATTATTCAGACTAATGTGACCAGGACTATACCTCGTTTTTCGCCGCAGACACAGGTGTCTGTTACAAATTATGTACCTGCCGTAAAGCTTGAAACAATTTCAGAGAATGAGATACATTTCAAAGGATTACAATTTTATGGAATTGCTTTCTTACGAATGTGATTTTCAGTATTTCCGTTAGAAATAATAAACTCTCGAACCCGTGCCACTATAAATGTATGTCAATACATACATGTTTGAGAAGTTAAAAAACGGATATCTGAAGTCGAGCATATACGGTATACATGTTGTACGAGCTAATTGTTTAGTCGATCCAGTATTGTTCGCGAAGGGGCGACATCAGGTGACCAATGGAGCATTGCTGTATCAAATGTAGTCAAAGAGTCACGTGTTATTACAGGGAAAATATTGGTTTATAATACACTAACGGATACGAGTGTGTGTTTTTCTTGACTAATGAATGTGTTATTTAAACTTATTCATTCACACATATCAATAACACGGAATTAAAGACTTGTTTTATTTATTAAAACACGTTTATAATCAATTTAAAAGGTTTAAAGAGACCGATATTTATTAACCTATCGAGTTGTAAACGGCTCATTTGATAGAGGATATTTGTGGGATTTAGTGGATTATCGATTGTAATGCACGGGTGATCATCGAAAACAATATTTTCACGATTGGCACAGCTGACAAATGATTATTTTTTGCCATTTTTTTGAAAAAATAGTTCCGTTAAAACAATGAAAATTGTCGATTATTTTCACCATTAATTTTCACTGTTTGAAACAGTGAATGATCAGTTTTAATTCACTTTTATTCTTCTATAAACCACCGTAAAGCATAAAATAAAGCAAACGCAGCGTCGTGTATCAACTGCAAATACCATGAAAAATATCCTCTAAATTGTATGATAACTTCGGTGACAAAAGTGAATGTATAACATACAGTGTGCATGTACAAACAGGAATTTAGAAGACTAGTGTCGTCTAGAAATATCGAAACATTGCGTAAGCCGGGGATTTACACCACACACATTATACGCGTTTATTAATATGGACTGAATAAGAAGCAAACTTGAATTTTTTTTTTTTCACGGATTAGTATGAGAAAAATAGAATGCGCTTAGGAAGCTAGAAGATGGTTAGATTTAGATAACGTTTTGACCAGTCATAACTCAAGTTCACACCTGCGTGCATGTAAAATATGGAGTTTAACACTTGCGACGAGTGATTGTCTTTATTTTACAATCGTACATGTTGTGAAAAATAAAAAGAATAATAACGACGCACTACATTGGAGAATATATGCAAATACAACCATGAACATATTAAATCAAACCAGAGATACAAAAAGGTTTGCAAATGTCGTAGAAAAAAGGAGCATGGGATACAATAAAAATTTGCGGCGCCTTCAAAAGCATGAAAGCGAAACAAACTTGTTTTCAGTGCTGTCTATGATTAAATTGCAGAACATGTCTGGCGGAATGGGGAAGTTAAGGCGGCGCCGTAACGGATCCAGTCGCATGAGCCTTGTCTCAAACAACAGTCAGGAATCCGAGCACGTAAGTACCCAATTTTCTTGAGCAAGAAATTTATCCTGCGTATCCTCATCTGATTGAGCAAGTAATTAATCCTACGTATCCTGCTCTGCCTGAGCAAGAACTTTATCCTGCGTATCCTCCTTGATTGAGCAAGAAATTTATCCTACGTATCCTGCTCTGCTTGAGCAATAACTTTATCCTACGTATCCTTCTTGATTGAGCAAGAAATTTATCCTATGTATCCTGCTCTGATTGAGTAAGACATGTATCCTACGTATCCTCCTCTGATTGAGCAAGACATTTATTCTACGTATCCTCCTCTGATCGAGCAAGAAATGTATCCTACTTTTCATCCTCTGGTGGAGCAAGGCATTTATCATGCGTATCGTCCTCTGATGGAGCAAGACATTTATCATACGTATCCTCCTCAGATCGAGCAAGAAATTAATCCTTTGTTTCATCCTCTGGTGGAGCAAGACATTCATCCTACGTATCCTGCTCTGATTGAACAAGAAATTAATCCTACGTATCCTCCTCTGATTGAGTAAGAAATTAATCCTACGTATCCTCCTCTGTTTTAGCATGAAATGTATCCTACGTATCCTCAGCTGTTTGAGCATGAAATATATCCTACGTATCCTGCTCTGATTGAGCAAGACATTTATCCTACGTATCCTCCTCCGATTGAGCAAGAAATTAATCCTACGTATCATCCTCTGATTGAGCAAGAAATAAATCCTACGTATCCTCCTCTGTTTGAGCATGAAATGTATCTTACGTATCCTCCTCTGATTGATCAAGACATTTATCCAACGTATCCGCCTCTGATGGAGCAAGACATTTATCCTGTGTATCCTCCTCTGATTGAGCAAGAAATGAATCCTACGTATCCTGCTCTGATTGAGCAAGACATTTATCCTACGTATCCTCCTCTGATTTAGCAAGACATTCATCCTGTGTAACCTCCTCTGTTTGAGCATGAAATGTATCCTACGTATCCTCCTCTGATTGAGCAAGTCATTCATCCTGAGTATCCT
>VMBQ01000956.1:116694-151694 GCA_007657795.1 Dreissena rostriformis | reverse complement strand
AAAAGGGGTTTTAATTCATGCGCGCAAAGTTTCGTCCCAGATGAGCCTGTGCAGTCCGCACATGCTTATCAGGGACGACACTCTCCGCTTTTATTTTTTCTTTAAAGAAAGTCTCTTCCTAGCGAAAATACATTTACGGCGGAAAGTGTCGTCCCTGGTTAGCCTGTGCGGACTGCAAAGGCTAATCTGGGACGCCTCTTTACGCACATGCATTAAACCCCCTGTTCGCAGAGCGAGGCTCATATCGTGGTCAACGTCAGATCATTGTCCATTGGCAAAAACGCCGGAAATCGATCCGCATAGATAACAATAATTAACCCATTTATGCCTAGCGTCTAGAAAAAAGGCCTTGGCAAACAGCGTATACCCAGATGAGACGCCGCATGATGCGGCGTCTCATCAGGGTCTGCGCTGTTTGCTTAAAGGAATTTCTGTAAGAAATATTCTAAATATAGAAAAAGATATACTAGACATCCCTAATTTTGATATAAATTGATACAATTTAGAAGGATGGGAGAGTCCACTAGGCATAAATGGGTTAATGAACACGCGATCTCGAGGACAATTACAGTGTCAGGAATGAAGAAAAAACAAACGCTTTAGAGACGAGAATTGTGTCGCGTTCGAAGAAAACTGGACAAAATGCATGATCGTAAAGTGTCATCCTAGATTAGCCTGTGCAGTCCGCACAGGCTAATCAGGGACGACACTTTCCGCCTAAACTGGATTTTCGCTAAGAAGAGACATCATTTAAACGAAACATTTCATAAAAGCGGATATTGTCGTCCCTAATTAGCCTGTGCGGACTGCACATGCTAATCTGGGATGACAATTTACGCACAAGAATTATGCCCAGTTTTCTCAGAACACGACACAAATGTCTCGAGTCTGTATGTCGAAAAGGATAAATTCGCAACATCATTATGGTGGCGGTACAAAAATGATTGTGCACAAAAAGTAGTGGAGAAGTTTTAATGATTTGATATTTGGCATGAAGGTTTTGTATAATAAATCCCACAAAAACACATATTTGTTTCCTTTTTATCGACGTTTCGGCAGATAACACAAATAATAACAGAAAGCGGATGTTACGTCATTTACTTAACGTACATTAAATTGCGGGAAAATGCCCGTCAATAAAATGAACGTCAATTAAATTAAGCTTAACTTTCGGATTAAAAAATACACAATTTCCTAAATAATTATATATATTAATCAATTATATTATATTAATATATAATTATATATTATGCATGAAGGTTTTGCAAGACTGTCGAGCGACATTGTCAACTTGTGTCCACACGTTGTCCACGGGCAATATGTTGTCACCTTCGCCTGAATTCTGAAAATGTATGCCTGCGCAGACGACTCCCGTTGAACCGTAAAAGTGTGTACACTGTATTAGTTTTTAATTGCAGCACATTATCACCGTGGTTTACGCTATGAAAGGGAAGTCGTTTACAGTACTGATGCAATATCGATTGATCAGGAATGATGCACGAATGGGTAATTGAAAACTGTCTCGTTAGAGAAAGACATCGACTTCTAATTTGCTATAAGGCCTATCTGACCGTTACGATTTCCAATAATAAAAAATCACATCGCATGACGCTGGCTCGTAAACTTTCAAAAATTGACGCGGACATTAATGAAGCATTAGAGGGGAAATAAAGTTATTTCAATGCATTGATAGTTGTGGACAAAAGCTTAGGTGAATTTTCTGACATTCGTGTTTTTTCACTGTTGGTAGAGTGAAGTAAGATACAGTGCATTTATACTTTCCCCTTTTCAAAAACGAGAATTCGGGTTTTAAATGTCGATAAATGACTGGATATTGCGTGAAAAATTCGTGGATATTGAAAATGATGTACACTTATTGGTGGTCAAACGCAAACTAAGTGCCGGAGAATTTTGTTCGGAAGTTAATAAACACATCGGCCGGATAATTTAAACGTTTTCTTTAATATCACCTTACAAATATAATGTATATGGCATTTAATGCTGATTGAAAAACTCGGCTGCGGTTTTCATTTTGCATTTGTTTGGAGTAATTATTACGCGGACTTCTCTAATATCACATATTTAGACAAAATGGGGCGTTTATAAATAAGTTCGCTTTAAATGAAAACACAAGTTTAAAAATATGAACAAATCCCTAAAATAATAACGGCTGAAAATCACTGAACACATCATAATGAGCTCTTATACGAAACCTCGTAACACCACAATACTAAAACAACGACCCAAAACCAGCAACAACATCCGCAAATCCAGGTCAAGGTTTGCGGCCAATATAGGAGCCATCAGTAGAACTTATATGCTATATAAAAATGTGCAATCTCAACAGCTTGACGACGTGAAGGAGGAGTTTTTGCACGCGGCGGAGTTTGGCGACATCCCGACGGTCCGTCGTCTGCTCCTGGAGTATGCCGAGCTCAACGTGGACTGCATCGACGCCCTGGGACGCACGGCACTCCGGCTGGCGGTCAAGAATGAACATCTAGAGGTAGGAATGTACCGGATTCTTATATACATATATACGAGCCTCGCTCTGTGAAAAAGAGGGATTAATGAATGTGCGTAAAGTATCGTCCCAGATTAGCCTGTGTAGTCCGCACAGGCTAATCAGGGACGACACTTTCCGCTTTTATTGTTGTCTTTTTCGTTTAAAGGAAGACTTTTCTTGGCAAAAATCCAGTTTAGGCGGAAAGTTTCGTCCTTGATTAACCTGTGCGGACTGCAGAGACTAATCTGTGACGACACTTTACGCACATGCATTAAACCCCATTTTCACAGAGCGAGACTCATATACATATTGTATACATAAATGACTATGCAAATTTTAGCACATTAAAATTTTCCGATTGTTGTTACATGCCTATAAATATGTTTCGCGTTTGATGCGGGATCTACTCACGCCGGGAGGCATGTAGCGATCAGCTTGTCCGTAATTCCACCCGTCCGTCCGTATGATGTTTACCCTATTTCACACGTTTAGTATATTTTAAATACTGCCAGCTATAAAGATTTGATACTTGTATTGGTTTTATATTTAAGCACTCTCAACCCACCCACATTAAATGGCCTTCTTTTCATTTTGACACTGAACTTACTTACGACGAAGATTTATTAACTTATCACTTTCTTGGTTAACCCAAAAGTAAGCGTTTCGTCTTATATCAGTACATTTTCAACAAAGCTTTGATTCGTGAATGGAAGTTATCTAAGAATAATCCATTAACAACCACATCACCTGACCTCATTTTGACCTTGAAATTGACCTACTGTTGGACAAAGCTAGAAGGTTCAAATTCTTAGGTAAGCAAAAAAGATGCGTTTCGTCTAACTTCAATGCCGCATGCTACAAACCCTTCATTCTTGCATGGATTTTTTCTATAAAACCTTTCGCCCTTTCTTCATTTTGACCTTGACATTGGCCCACTTTTGGACTTTGACTAATTCAGAAGGTCCACACTCTTGGTTAGCCCAAAATGACGCGTTCGTCTAACATCAATAATTCTTCCTACAAAGCTTTTATACTTACATGAATGATGTCATTGAACATTTTTATTACACCCACATTACATGAACTCGTTTTGACCTTGACATCGACCTACTTTTGAAATAAGACTTATTCAAAGGTCCAAGTTCATGGTTAACCTAAAATTATGCCTTTCGCCTAACATCAATACTGTTTGGTGCAAAGCTTTGAATCTCGAATGGATGTTATCAATAAACACTCTTAACTTACCCATATCCCCTGACCTTATTTTGACCTGATATTGACCAACTTTTTGAATAAGACTAATTCAGAAGGTCAACATTCTTGATTAACCCAAATTAAGTGTTCGATTAAAATCAATATTTCTTACTTATAAGCTTTGATGCTTCAATGCAACTCTCAGCACACTCACCTCACCTTGCTTCAACTTGAGAGCATAAGCGTTTATTGAATGCATCATCTTATTTTCCCCTACCGGTTTAACCGGAGGGGACTTATGGTTTGTGCTCCGTCCGTCCGTCAGTCCGTCAGTCTGTCAGTCTGTCTGTCACACTTTTCTGGATCCTGCGATAATTTTAAAAGTTCTTCATATTTTTTCATGAGACTTGAAACATGGACAGATGGCAATATGGAAATTTATGCATGTCATTTCATTTTGTTCCTACGTCAAAAATTCTAGTTGCTATGGCAACACACACACACATATATATATGACAATGGTGGAGCCGGTATGGGACATCATTGCTTGGCAATAGTCTTGTTGTTTCTGTGCTTGTTTTGCACGGACGATTAGTTTAATCTCACAAGGGGGATTAGGAAAACAAAACAATGCTCCTAGCGCGTTTCAAACCTCAGACCTCTTGACACAAATATAAAAGCCTTAACCATAAGGTTGTTTTGAAAGTTAAAAAAAAATTAGTACTTAAATATTAATTCCNAAAAAAAAAAAAAAAAAAAAAAAAAACAAAACAACAACAAAAAAACAACATTGTACATGCCCTGCGGAACGAACCCGAGACCTCTAGAATTAAAAGCAAACTCGCTACCACTGCACAACACGAACTTTTGAATTCGTAACGTAGTTTAAACACTATGTCGGTAATAATGGTTTTGCTAAATTTTCGATGAAAAGCGTCACAAACGCTTTATAATTGTAATGCTTTCGATTGATGATTGACTGCACATTTTAGTTACGTTTATTAAATAATCAAGTTTTTAACGAACAGAACTGAACATTGTATGCAGCTCACTAGCATATCTACTACAGTGAACCAATTCTTCACTAATAAATTGGAGCCGTGCTCTGGGAAAACGGGGCTTAATTCATGTGCTTAAAGTGTCATCCCAGATTAGCCTGTGCAATCCGCACAGGCTAATCAGGGACAACACTTTCCGCTGTTATGGTATTTTTCGTTTAGAGGAAGTCTCTCCTTAACGAAAATCCTGTTTGGGCGGAAAATGTCGTCCCAGATAAGCCTTTGCGGATTGCGCAGGATAATCATTGACGACACTTTACGCACATGCATTACGGTTTTTTCAAAGCGAGGCTAATTTGTAAGCTTACTCATTTGATAAAACTACCTGGATGAGGATTTGTGTTTTTTCGCTCTTGAAGGGTTCGGGGAGATTCGTTGTTTGCACTTTGAAATCTACATTTAATCCTAAAAAAAAAAGAAAGGAATTAATGCTTGTCAAGATTCATTTATATTAAATTACTAACGATATTGATTCGCCGTAGATAGCGCTAGTTTTTAGTATTTTTGTCTACCACGTTGAAAATGCACCTTACCCGTCCACCATTTTAAATTTATCTTTTTAATTATACAAATTATAATTGAGCCTCCATCTGTGAAAAGGGAGTTTAATGCATGTGCGTAAAGTATGGTCCCAGATTAGACTTTGCAATCCGCACTGGCTAATCAGGGGCGACACTTTCCACGGTTATGGTATTTTTCGTTTAAAGAAAGTCTCTCCTTCACGAAAATCCAGTTTGGGCGAAAAATGTCATCCCTGATTAGCCTTTGTGGATTGCACAGGATAATTTTGTCGTTTTCCCGATCTTGAAGGATTGAAGCGACTGGTTCTTGGCACTTTCAAATCCACATTTAATGCCATATAAAAAAGAAAAGAATTAGTATTAGTCAAGATTTCTTTTAAACTCATTTTACATATTGATTCGCATTCGAAACCGCTAGTTTTTAGTTGTTTTTGTTTTCCTTCTTTCTACAACGTTAAAAAATCACCTAACTCGTTCACCATATTTGTCTTTTTTATTTTATAAACTTTACAATTTAATTAAAAAAATTGTTGTTAGCGTTCATTCCGCGATATAAGGGGACAAGTTAGCTCATTGGACCTTTGATTGGTGTTGTGGATTGAGTTGATGTTGGAAACCAAGTGGATACACTTTCTTTATTGGCCTGTATTAATGTTATTATTTTGTATTATCTCGGCCTCTGTTATGTTGGTGCTTTAAATATTAATTTCTTTTTGTCAAATAATCGGAAGTGGATCCAGTGGAGTAAATAAACCACGTTACTAGTATTAACCCTCGAAATACAAACGGTTGATTGATAAAGCACCCCTTGATTTTAAGGCGTAGACTGGTCAGTTTGTCAGTTTATCAAGTGAATGCGTAGAATCGCATAATTAATTAAAAAAAAAAACTCTACGCATGTCCCTTCAGTAAGTCACGATGAACCGTCATAAGCGGTTTTGGCTGGCAATGCAATCAATAAGCAACATATCACAAACATATATTAAACTATATATTCATGTCTACAGGGATTTAACATTTATATACTTGTATTGTACAATTAGTCAAAATAACGTCGCACTGCATTCAAAAATCAAATGTACTGTATTGTATTAAATGCCTACACTTATTTTATATGCGGCAGATTGAACTTTTGCATATAAATATTTGAGGTTCGCTCTGTGAAAAGGGGGTATAGTGCATTAGCGTAAAGTGTCGTCCCAGATTAGACTTTGCAGTCCGCACAGGCTAATCAGGGACAGCACTTCCCCTTTTTATTGCATTTTTCATTAAAATGTAGTCTCATCCTGACAGTTTGGGCGGAAAGTGTCGTCTCTGATTATAATGTGCGGACTTCGCAGGCTAAGTTGGGACAACACTTTACACACATGCATTAAACCCCCTTTTCACAGAGCGCAGGTTCTGAATGCCGTTGAAATCAATAGTAGATAGTACCTGGGTTTCAAGACTCAAACTCTTTGAAGAAACCATCAAGAATCCACGCAAAAAAACTATGTATGTATTGTACATACAACTTTGATATATGGGAAGCGGAAATACTCTACTTATTAACTACTAAGAATTAGGTAACTCATAATGCACCTAATGAAATATGATCATATGATACGTGATGTTAACATACCCGACTTATTACCTACATATAAACTTTGTCACTTATAATGCTTTTGAAGGCATTTAACCGACAGAAGTAGACACTTTTGAAGTCAAAGATATTTGAAATTAATAGTTGACATCTTTGCAAGCATTGCTTTTGTGTTTCTTTAATAGTAACCACGGTCAATTCCAATTCTTTACATAAACCAAACAATTAAGAAGCGTTAAGCAAGTACATGGTTAATCGCGCGTAGTCGGTCGCAAAATTGCAAATATATCTGCATCAATTACAAAAGCAAATAATCGACATTGTGGAAAACATCGTTACCATGAGAACCGCTTTTTAAGAAATTCAATATGTTACCACGGTTACCTTAGACATTTGCTTTAATGTTCAGCGGAGTCTGATTATTGATCCGTTCTCTAGACTGACTATTGACACTTTTACCGGTACGGAAACCACCTTCAACCTACGAGATACAGTTTCAAATCTATAAAAAGCTTTCATTACCATTATTGTCAAAAGAAAGGAAAATATCGACTTATAATTGTAATATGACAGACTGTCATTTCAAGTTCTTTATCAAATAAAGCTTGTCTTTCTATGCACACAGACGTCGGCGTAATTGAACGCTTAATGACTTTTCTTTCTTGGTAAAAATGTCAATCATTAAAGACATCATTTAATAGTGAATCTCATATATTGTAATCGAAAAAGGAAAACAAATATAGGTGGTGTATGCACATTTTGCAAGTAAAGTTATAAAGTCCATTCAGGAGATGCATTCATTGTTTGTTAAACGAGGAAAAATTCAGAAATATCAACACAATCTGTATCACCTTTTTAGAAAGTGTCTGTGTAAAGTGGGAGGTTTTGCACCCATAAGCTGTTTAAACCACAAGTGGTATGCTTGCACAGACCATTCTATGGCGGTGACATTTTCTTTTTTATTCACCTGTGTTTGTGTTTGTCATGCGCGTTTTTCTTGTGAGTCATTGTTAGACAATTCTCGTGTATTTCATTGTTGGACGATTGCCACGTATCTCATTGTTGTACAAGTGTCATGTATCTCATTGTTGGCCAAGTGTCATGTATCTCATTTTTGGACAAGTGTCATGTATCTTATTTTTGGACAAGTGTCATGTATCTCATTTTTGGACAATTTAATGTATCTTATTGTTGGACAATTGTCATGTATCTAATTGTTGGACAATTGCCATGTATCTCATTGTTGGACAATTGTCATGTATCTCATTGTTGGATAATTGTCAAGTTTCCTATTGTTGTATGATTGCCATGTATCTCGTTGTTGAACAATTGTCATTTATCTCATTTTGGACAATGGTCATGTATCTCATTGTTGGAAAATCGTCATGTATCTCATTGTTGGACAATTATCATGTATCTCATTGTTGGATAATTGTCAAGTTTCCTATTGTTGGATGGTTGCCATGTATCTCGTTGTTGATCAATTGTCATGTATCTCATTTTGGACAATTGTCATGCATCTAATTGTTGGACAATTGTCATGTATCTCATTGTTGGACAATGGTCAAGTATCTCATTGTTGGACAATTGTCATTTATCTCATTGTAGGACAATCGTAATGTATCTCAGTGTATGACAATTGTGACGTATTTTATTGTTGGGCGATTGGCACGTATTTTATTGCAGGACAAATGTCACGTATTTCATTGTTGGACGATTGCAACGTATCTCATGGTAGGACAAGTGTCATGTATACCATTGTTCGGCGATTGCCACGTATCTCATTGTATAACACTTGTCACGTATTTCATTGTTGGATGATTGCTATGTATCTCATTGTTGGATGATTGCTATGTATCTCAGTGTTGAATGATTGCTATGTGTCTCATTGTTGGATGATTGCTATGTATCTCATTGTTGAACAATAATCAAGTGTCTCACTGTTGGACGGTTGTCATGAATCTGATTGTTGAACGATTGCCGCTTATCTCATTTTTGGACAATGTTATATATCTCATTGTTGGGCAATTTCCCTGTATCTCATTATCGGACGATGTCCATGTATCTCATTGTTGAACAATTGTCATGTATCTCATTGTTAGACAATCGTCATGTATCTCATTGTTGAACAATTGTCATGTATCTCATGGTTAGAAAATCGTCATGTATCTCATTGTTGGGTAATTGTCATGTATCTCATTGTTGGGCAATTTCCCTGTATCTCATTATCGGACGATGTCCATGAATCTCATTGTTGAACAATTGTCATGTATCTCATTGATAGACAATCGTCATGTATCTCATTTATGGGCGATTGTAACGTATCTCATTGTTGGACAATTGTCATATATCTCATTGTTGGGCAATTGTCATATATCTTATTGTTGGGCAATTGTCAAGTGTCTCACTGTTGGACTATTGTCATGTATCTCATTGTTGGATAATTGTCATATATCTCATTGTTGGGCAATTGTCATATATCTAATTGTTAGATAATTGTCATGTATCTCATTGTTGGACTATTGTCATATATCTCATTGTTGGATAATTGTCATGTTTCTCATTGTTGGGCAATTGTCATATATTTCATTGTTGGGAAATTGTCATATATCTCATTTTTGGGCAATTGTCATATATCTCATTGTTGGATAATTGCCATGTATCTCATTTATGGGCGATTGTCATGTATCTCATTGTTGGACAATTGTCACGTATCTCATTGTTGGACAATTGTAATGTATCTCATTGTTGGGCAATTGTCAAGTGTCAGACTGTTTGACAATTGTCATGTATCGCATTGTTGGACAATTGTCAGGTATCTCATTGTTGGACAATTGAAATGTATCTCATTGTCGGGCAATTGTCAAGTGTCTCACTGATGGACTATTTTCATGTATCTCATTGTTGGATAAGTGTCATGTATCTCATTGTTGGACGATTGTCACGTATCTCATTGTTGGGCAATTGTCATATATCTTATTGTTGGACAATTGTAATGTATCTCATTGTTGGGCAATTGTCATGTATCTCATTGTTGGACAATTGTCATGCATCTCATTGTTGGACAATTGTCACGTATCTAATTGTTGGCAATTGTCATATAGCTTATTGTTGGACAATTGTTATGTTTCTCATTGTTGGGCAATTGCCATGTATCTCATTGTTAGACAATCGTCATGTATCTCATTGTTGGGCAATTGTCAAGTGTCTCATTGTTGGGCAATTGTCATGTATCTCATTGTTGGGAAATTGTCAAGTGTCCCACTGTTGGGCAATTGTCATGTATCTTATTGTTTGGCAATTGTCATGTATCATATTGTTGGGAATTGTCAAGTATCTCACTGTTGGACAATTGTAAAATATCTCATTGTAGGACAATCGTCATGTATCTCATTGTTTGGAAATTGTCAAGTGTCTCATTGTTGGACTATTGTCATAGATCTTATTGTTGGGAAATTGTCAAGTGTCTCACTGTTGGACTATTGTCATGGATCTCATTGTTGGGCAATTGTCATGTATCTCATAGTTGGGCAATTGTCAAGTATCTCATTGTTGGGCAATTGTAATGTATCTCATTGTTAGGCAATTGTCAAGTGTCTCACTGTTGGGCAATGGTCATGTATCTCATTGTTGGGAAATTGTCATGAATCTCATTGTTGGACAATTGTCAATTGTCTCACTGTTGGACAATTGTAGAATATCTCATTGTAGGACAATCGTCATGTATCTCATTGTTGGGCAATTGTCAAGTGTCTCATTGTTGGACTATTGTCATGGATCTCATTGTTGGGCAATTGTCAAGTGTCTCACTGTTGGACTATTGTCATGGATCTCATTTTTGGGCAATTGTCATTTATCTCATTGTTGGGCAATTGTCATGTATCTCGTTGTTCGACAATTGCCATGTATCTCATTGTTGGGCAATTGTCATCTATCTCATTGTTGGACAATTGTAATGTATCTCATTGTTGGCCAATTGTCATGTATCTCATTGTTGGGCAATTGTCATATATTTCATTGTTGGGCAATTGTCATGAATCTAATTGTTGGACAATTGTTGGGTATCTAATTGTTGGACAATTGTCATGTATCTCATTTTTAGACAATCGTCATGTATCTCATTGTTTGGCCATTGTCAAGTGTCTCATTGTTGGCTATTGTCATGGATATCATTGTTGGGTAATTGCCAAGTGTCTCACTGTTGGACTATTGTCATATATCTCATTGTTGGGCAATTGTCAAGTGTCTCATTGTTGGGCAATTGTCATGTATCTTATTGTTGGGCAATTGTCATCTATCTCATTGTGAGGCAATTGTCATATGTCTCATTGTAGGAGTATTGTCACGTATTGCATTGTTGGAAAGTTGTCATGGATCTCATTGTTGGGCAATTGTGATGTATCTCATTGTTGGACTATTGTCATGGATCTCATTGTTGGGCAATTGCCATGTATTTCACTGTATATCACTTGTCACGTATTTCATTGTTGGATGATTGCTATGTATCTCATTGTTGGATGATTGCTATGTATCTCAGTGTTGAATGATTGCTATGTGTCTCATTGTTGGATGATTGCTATGTATCTCATTGTTGAACAATAATCAAGTGTCTCACTGTTGGACGGTTGTCATGAATCTGATTGTTGAACGATTGCCGCTTATCTCATTTTTGGACAATGTTATATATCTCATTGTTGGGCAATTTCCCTGTATCTCATTATCGGACGATGTCCATGTATCTCATTGTTGAACAATTGTCATGTATCTCATTGTTAGACAATTGTCATGTATCTCATTGTTGAACAATTGTCATGTTTCTCATTATTAGACAATCGTCATGTACCTCATTTATTGGCGATTGTCACGTATCTCATTGTTGGACAATTGTCATATATGTCATCGTTGGGCAATTGACAAGTGTCTCACTGTTGGACTTTTGTCATATATCTCATTGTTGGATAATTGTCATGTATCTCATTGTTGGGCAATTGCCATGTATGTTGTTGTTGGACAATTGCCATGTATCTCATTGTTGGACAATTGTCATGTATCTCATTGTTGGGTAATTGTCACGTATCTCATTGTTGGACAATTGTAATGTATCTCATTGTTGGGCAATTGTCAAGTGTCAGACTGTTGGACAATTGTCATGTATCTCATTGTTGGACAATTGTCACGTATCTCATTGTTGGACAATTGAAATATATCTGATTGTCGGGCAATTGTCAAGTGTCTCACTGTTAGACTATTGTCATGTATCTCATTGTTGGATAATTTTCATGTATCTCATTGTTGGACAATTGTCACGTATCTCATTGTTGGGCAATTGTCATATATCTTATTGTTTGACAATTGTAATGTATCTCATTGTTGGGCAATAGTCATGTATCTCATTTTTGGACAATTGTCATGTATCTCATTGTTGGACAATTGTCACGTATCTCATTGTTGGCAATTGTCATATATCTTATTGTTGAACAATTGTTATCTATCTCATTATTAGACAATCGTTATGTATCTGATTGTTGGGCAATTGTCAAGTGTCTCATTGTTGGGCAATTGTCATGTATCTCATTGTTGGGCAATTGTCATGTATCTCATTGTTAGGCAATTGTCATGTGTCTTATTGTTGAACAATTGTAAAATATCTCATTGTAGGACAATCGTCATGTATCTCATTGTTGGGCAATTGTCATGTAACTCATTGTTGGGCAATTGTCATGTATCTCATTGTTGGACAATTGTCATGTATCTCATTGTTTGACAATTGTCACGTATCTCATTGTTGGAAATTGTCATATATCTTATTGTTGGACAATTGTTATCTACATCATTGTTAGACAATCGTCATGTATTTGATTGTTGGGCAATTGTCAAGTGTCTCATTGTTGGGCAATTGTCATGTATCTCATTGTTGGGCAATTGTCAAGTGTTCCGCTGTTGGGCAATTGTCATGTATCTCATTGTTTGGCAATTGTCATGTTACATATTATTGGGCAATTGTCAAGTGTCTCACTGTTGGGCAATTGTAAAATATCTCATTGTAGGACAATCGTCATGTATCTCATTGTTGGGCAATTGTCAAGTGTATCATTGTTGGACTATTGTCATGGATCTTATTGTTGGCAAATTGTCAAGTGTCTCACTGTTGGACTATTGTCATGGATCTCATTGTTGGGCAATTGTCATGTATCTCATTGTTGGACAATTGTTATCTATCTCATTGCTAGACAATCGTCATGTATCTCATTGTTGGGCAATTGTCAAGTGTCTCACTGTTGGACTATTGTCATATATCTTATTGTTGGGCAATTGTCAAGTGTCTCACTGTTGGACTATTGTCATATATCTCATTGTTGGGCAATTGTCAAGTGTCTCATTGTTGGGCAATTGTCATCTATCTCATTGTTAGGCAATTGTCATGTGTCTCATTGTTGGAGTATTGTCACGTATTGCATTGTTGGACAATTGTCATGGATCTCATTGTTGGGCAATTGTCATGTATCTCATTGTTGGACTATTGTCATGGATCTCATTGTTGGGCAAATGCCATGTATGTCACTGTTGGACAATTGCCATGTATCTCATTATCGAACGATTGCCATGTATATTATTGTTGAACAATTGTGATGTGTCTATTTGTTGAACAATTGTTGAATTTCCATCAATAAACATCGTCGTGCTTAGTTATCTTGTGCTAATTTAACTTTTCACTTAGTTTGTATTTGCGAAGGATATCAATTTCAATTTCAATTATCTCTATGAAACACAATCCAAAACTTCTTGCTGTGCGAACATTTATAACAGCACCCTACACAAAACAGTTGAATGGATATATCAACATGCTTAATAAAAGTGGATTGTTTGGTATAATGAAATCAGACATATATTTGCAGTAACCAGTTAATCAAATCAAGACTTTCAGAACGAATTGAATGGCATTTTAATAGACGATCAAATTCCCAATTATTCAAGGTTTGCTATTACAAATATAAGTTCATCATATTTTGTGGTTTGTTTTTCAACATAAGTTGACATTTATTTATGTTAAATATGCTTGAAGGTTTCTTTAACAACTGATGGTTTAATTAGAAGTTCGTTAAAACTTGTGTTAATATATTTGATAGATTTTACTGGATACAAGTCCGTAAACTGGTACTTGTCTAAACATATAGATGAGCAGTTTTCGCTCTTATACATTAACTATTAGTATTTCTCTTAAAAAACCAGGAACATTAACTGATTTATCAAGCCTAAATTGAAGCATCTCGTCTGCATTATAAGATGATAATTAAACTGAGTACAGCATACCAGCAGAAGTTTGGGTATAGGGGTTTTCTTTTAAGCATTTTAATTAGAAAAAAAGGACAGAACGAATAAACAGATTAATAAAAAATAAGAATGTACAAAATACATAATTCATCTGAGAAATACCCACGCAATCAATACAATAGTACATGTATACTATCAAATTTCATGGTTATTTAAGGCTTCATGGGAATTAAACGTGCATTGTCAACGGAGAGTTTTCGCACGATGAAACACAGACTGTAGTCTTTGTTGACAGTGCACGTTTAATTCCCACGGAGCCTTAAATATCCACGCAATTCGAACTTGATGAAAATCAGAAATATGTTTCACATATCTTTAAAATAACTGATCTTTATACAATTTCAACTACAATTTAAGGTTTATTAAAGCAACACCAACGTTACGTCGTAAGTAACACATTTACATAGCTGTCCAGCTTTTTTACGGCATACAGCAAAATGTCTACTATACTGAACATTTATCAACAATTCTCAATAAACAATTATGGTTTATACTTTTTTCATTAATTTTTATTATAAATTGAGCGCAAAATACAACTATCAGTCAAATCGATATAAATGATGATGCCACCAGACGACTCATAATAGACGACTTTTTCATCCTTTGAAATCAAAAGGTACTGCAAATAGATAGTTCAGCCCTTATGTCTCTCAAGGGAAGACAACTCGCTTGTTTATTTCTAATCTACGCCTTATTCAACAGTATATCAGCTTAGTCCACGCACTCACACTTTTCCCGTGTAATCTGGTATACCACTACGAAGTGCACATACTTGATCAAGTAAAAGAAAACTGCTCTGCTTCAATCAGCGGTAGAGATAGAATGGCAGAAGAAATAATTATTTTTCATGAACAATCCCCACATACATTGTGCGTCCGGGTTGGTAATCAAACCCGCTAGCTTGATATCAGCAGAGCTCTTCCGACTGACCTTGAGGACGACTTCATACTATTCATAATACATATGAGGCACGCTCTGACTAAATGGGGTTTAATACATGTGCGTAAAGTGTCGTACCAGATTAGCCTGTGCAGTCCTCACAAGCTAATCAGGGACGACATTTTTCGCTTTCATGGTATTCTTTGTTTAAATGAAGACTCCTCTTGACGAAAATCCAGTTAAGGCGCAAAGTTCAGTCCCTGATAAGCCTGTGCGGACTGCACAGGCTAATCTGGGACGACATTTCACGCACATGCATTAAACCCCCTTTTCACAGAGCGCGGGCATATATTGCCTAGTGCACGTGCTACACTGTGTCTCAGGTGGTGGAAGTTCTGCTGGAAAAATCGAGCAGCCGACACATCTACGAAGCGGTGCTGCAGGCGATCAGTGCAGGTCACGTGCAGATAGCGGAGAGCATCCTCAAACACAAGCGATACCTCGAGATCTGGAAAGACAGGTACGTGAAGACCTGACACGACATGTGTGTAAAGGTCTTGCAAGACAGGTACGTATTGATCTGACAGGAAAGGTACGTGTAGATCTGGAAAGACCGGTACGTGTAGATCAGGAAAGACAGGTACATGTAGATCTGGGAAGAAAGGTACGTTTAGATCTTGAGAGACAGATACGTGCAGATCTGGAAAGACAGTCGCGTGTAAATCTGGAAAGGCAGGTATGTGTAGATTTGGAAAGACATGTACGTGTAGACCTGGACAGAGAGGTACGTGAAGAACTGGAAAGATAGGTTCGTGTAGATCTGTTAAGACAGGTACGTGTAGATCTAGAAAGACAGATACGTGTATATCTCGAAAGACAGGCACGTGTAGATCCGGAAAGACAGGTATGTGTAGATTTGGAAATACAGGTACATGCAGATCTGGTAAGACATGTTCGTGTATATCTGGAAAGACAGGTACGTGTAAATCTGAATTATAGACAGGTACGTGTAAATCTGAGAAGACGAATACGTGTAGATATGTAAAGACTGGTACGTGTAGATTTGTAAAGACTGGTGCGTATAGATCTGGAAAGACAGGCACGTGTAGATCTGGAAAGACGTGTACGTGTAGATCTGGACATACATGTACGTGTAGATCTGGGAAGACAGATGCGTGTAGATCTTGAAAGACAGGTGCGTGTAAAACTTGAAAGACATGTACATGTAGATCTGTAAAGACAGATGCGCGTAGAACTGAAAATATATGTACGTGTTAAATCGGAAAGACATTTAATTGTAGAACTGGCAAGACAGGTTCCTCTACATCTGGAAAGACATGTACGTTTAGAACTGGAAAGACATGTACCCGTAGAACTGGAAAGACAGGTGCGTGTAGAACTGGAAAAACAGGTACGTGTAGAACTGGAAAGACATGTACGTGCAGATCTGGAAAGACAGGAACGTGTAGATCTGGAAAGACAGGTGCGTTTAAATCGGGGAAAAATGTATGTTTAGATCTGGAAAGAGAGTTACTTGCAGATCTGGAAAGACCTGTATGTGTAGATCTGTAAAGACGGGTACGTGTAGATCTAACATGGCAAGTGCGTGTAGATATTGAGAGACAGGTATATTCATATCTGACAGGACTGGTACGTGTAGATCTGAAAAGACAGTTACGTGTAGAACTGACATGACAGGAACGTGTAGATATTGAGAGATAGGTGTGTGTATATCTGACATGACAGGTACGTGTAGATTTGGAAAGACAGGTACGTGTAGATATTGAGAGACATGTACGTGTATATCTGAAAGAACAGGTACGTGTGGATATTGAAAGACATGTGCGTGAATATCTGTAAAGACATATACGTGTAGATCTAACATAACAGGTACGTGAAGATATTGAGAGACAGGTACGTGTATATCTGACAGGACAGGTACGTGTACATCTGGAAAGACAGTTACGTGTTGATCTGGAAAGACAATTACGTTTAGATCTGGAAGGACATGTTCCTGAATATTTGGAAAGACAAATACGTGTAGATCTGAAAAGACTTGTACGTTTAGATCTAGAAGGACACGTACGTGTAGATGTGAAAAGAGATGTACATGTCGATCTGGAAAGGCGTGTACATGTAGTCATTGAAAAGTGTGTACGTGTATATCTGTAAAGGCGTGTACGTGTAGAGATAGAAAGGCGTGTACGTGTAGATCTGGAAAGGCGCGTACGTGTAGATCTTGAAAGGCGTTTACGTGTAGAGATGGGAAGGCGTGTACGTGTAGATCTGGGAAGGTGTGAACGTGTAGGTCTGGAAAGTTGTGTACGTGTAGATCTGGAAAGGCGTGTACGTGCAGATCTGGAAAGGCGTGTACGTGTTGAGACGGAAAGGCGTGTACGTGTATTTCTGGAAAGGCGTGTACGTGTAGAGATGGAAAGGCATGTACGTGTAGATCTGGAAAGGCGTGTACGTGTAGATCTGGGAAGGCGTGTACGTGTAGATCTGGAAAGGCGTGTACGTGTAGAGATGGAAAGGCGTGTACGTGTAGTTCTGGAAAGGCGTGTACGTGTAGTTCTGGAAAGGCGTGTACGTGTAGAGATGGAAAGGCGTGTACGTGTAGATCTGGAAAGGCGTGTACGTGTAGATCTGGAAAGGCGTGTACGTGTAGAGATGGAAAGGCGTGTACGTGTAGATCTGGAAAGGCGTGTACGTGTAGAGATGGAAAGGCGTGTACGTGTAGTTCTGGAAAGGCGTGTACGTGTAGTTCTGGAAAGGCGTGTACGTGTAGAGATGGAAAGGCGTGTACGTGTAGATCTGGAAAGGCGTGTACGTGTAGATCTGGAAAGGCGTGTACGTGTAGATCTGGAAAGGCGTGTACGTGTAGATCTGGAAAGGCGTGTACGTGTAGAGATGGAAAGGCATGTACGTGTAGATCTGGAAAGGCGTGTACGTGTAGATCTGGGAAGGCGTGTACGTGTAGATCTGGAAAGGCGTGTACGTGTAGAGATGGAAAGGCGTGTACGTGTAGATCTGGAAAGGCGTGTACGTGTAGATCTGGAAAGGCGTGTACGTGTAGATCTGGAAAGGCGTGTACGTGTAGAGATGGAAAGGCATGTACGTGTAGATCTGGAAAGGCGTGTACGTGTAGATCTGGGAAGGCGTGTACGTGTAGATCTGGAAAGGCGTGTACGTGTAGAGATGGAAAGGCGTGTACGTGTAGATCTGGAAAGGCGTGTACGTGTAGATCTGGGAAGGCGTGTACGTGTAGATCTGGAAAGGCGTGTACGTGTAGAGATGGAAAGGCGTGTACGTGTAGATCTGGAAAGGCGTGTACGTGTAGATCTGGGAAGGCGTGTACGTGTAGATCTGGAAAGGCGTGTACGTGTAGAGATGGAAAGGCGTGTACGTGTAGATCTGGAAAGGCGTGTAAGTGTAGAGATGGAAAGGCGTGTACGTGTAGTTCTGGAAAGGCGTGTACGTGTAGAGATGGAAAGGCGTGTACGTGTAGATCTGGAGAGGTGTGAACGTGTAGGTCTGGAAAGTTGTGTCCGTGTAGATCTGGAAAGGCGTGTACGTGCAGATCTGGAAAGGCGTGTACGTGTTGAGACGGAAAGGCGTGTACGTGTATTTCTGGAAAGGCGTGTACGTGTAGAGATGGAAAGGCATGTACGTGTAGATCTGGAAAGGCGTGTACGTGTAGATCTGGGAAGGCGTGTACGTGTAGATCTGGAAAGGCGTGTACGTGTAGAGATGGAAAGGCGTGTACGTGTAGATCTGGAAAGGCGTGTACGTGTAGATCTGGAAAGGCGTGTACGTGTAGATATGGAAAGGCGTGTACGTGTAGTTCTGGAAAGGCGTGTACGTGTAGTTCTGGAAAGGCGTGTACGTGTAGAGATGGAAAGGCGTGTACGTGTAGATCTGGAAAGGCGTGTACGTGTAGATATGGAAAGGCGTGTACGTGTAGTTCTGGAAAGGCGTGTACGTGTAGTTCTGGAAAGGCGTGTACGTGTAGAGATGGAAAGGCGTGTACGTATATATCTGGATAGGCGTGTACGTGTCGAGATGGAAAGGCGTGTTCGTGTTGATCTGGAGAGGCGTGTAATTGTAGATCTTGATAGGCGTGTACGTGTAGAGATGGAAAGGCGTGTTCGTGTAGATCTGGAAAGGCGTGTAATTGTAGATCTTGATAGGCATGTACGTGTAGATCTGGATAGACAGCTGTTCTAGCAGAACAGATATGTGTAGAAACACACGACGCTGTCATCACGCGATGGATTTCTTCGCGGAAGAGACATTATTGTCAGTTTCGGTCGATCTTTATTGATTGTAAATGACCACTACTTCGCACCTTTGCAGATGATATCAAGGGTCATTTCCACCCCCACACAGTGCACTCAGGTCTAATGTCGTTCCTAATTATAGTGTAAATATGGCTAAAATAGTCACATGAATAACACCTCGTCAAATGGTGGTATAAGCAATTGTGGCACGTGGCTTTAACACACGCGAGTCAAAACTTCGATTAAAACACACACACACACACACACACACGGTAATTCATATTGATATTAATTTTGTCAAATGTATTTTTTTCTGACTGCTTTTTAACAATTTATTTAAAGTGCATTTCATATACAAATTATATTTGTTTTAAAACAGTACATGGCAACAAGTTAGCATATTAGCTAAATATTAATATATTTGGCTACATTTGCAACAATCATATAGTTAAAAGAATTTTGAAGTATTTCGATAAAGTAAGGTGAATTTGGGCTAAATAGAATGTTGGCCTAGGGATTCCTCAAAGAAGCTAAAAAAATACAAAAAATAACGATGTAACAGTTATTAGTGAACACTTTTTAAAGGAAATAACACGTAACAACAGGCCTAAATTTGCGGTGTCCGTCAAGCAATTAGGAGGTCAAGGCCTCAATCCCCACTCTGAGAACGTTCTCAAGGCCTTCAATTAGACACCAAGTACTGGTTTTACCCAGGAAACGGACTATAAAGCTTTTCAATACGCCTTAGGCTTTGAATGCAATGGAGCTCAACTAAGTACTTTAAGCTAGTAGGTTAAAAAACAATGCTTATAAATTTCATATGTTTCCCTGACAGGAAGAAGTTCGGCGACGATGACCACTTCTTCAAGACCCAGTTCGAGGAGTCGCAGTTCTCGCCGGACATCACGCCCCTCATCCTGTCCGCGCAGAAAAACCAGTACGAGATTGTCCAGCTGCTGCTGCTGCGAGGGGAACGCATCCAGAAACCGCACAAGTTCGGATGTATTTGTCAGGTAAGTTTGGCAACAAACGAAGATTTTTTTAAAATATTTATATATTTATATATTTATATATTCATATATTCATATATTTAAATATTTATATATTTATATATTTATATATTTATATATTTATATATTTATATATTTATATATTTTTATATTTATATATTTATATATTTATATATTTACATATTTCTATATTTATATTTTATATATTTATATTTCCATCTTTCTATCTTTATATCTTTCTATCTTTCTATATTCCATATAGTCCATATATTCCATATATTCCATATATTTATGGAATCGTATTACAATACAAAGCGATTGTTGTTTTTTTTTGTCATCTTCTCGTTCGTCATTGTAACCATAATTTCTATTAAAGAACATGTTGTTAAACAATAAATTTATGTGTGCTTCATCGATTATCCATTTGGAATTTTCTATAGTTTAGATGCGACACAGCCAATGCTGTGTTAAACGTTATAATGCCGTTTTAATGGTTGTCTAATTTTTTTCTTATCAAAATCCACGTGTCTGTATTCGCGACAAACACAGTCAGCAACAGGATTTTTTGCAAACACCTTTCAGTATTATGATGTGAGAAATACACTACTGTTACCACCAGGACCAAACAAATAGTCAAAAGTCTTTAATATCTTTTTGAGGAAAACAATTGTGTAAAGGAAAATGTCGCAAAGAAAGTATGTCATTTCACAAGCAATAAGTCTGTACTTGAACAACAAATTGAACAGCCATAAGATAGAAAAAAAATAACATGTTGACATAGTTGTACACATAAAGACATACAGACAGACGGAAGGAAGTTCAAAAAGTCAACTACTGGTTTGTATGACTATAAAGTTTGTTTTTAACGTTTCAGGAGTGTGTGAACAAAAGCAAATTCGACCAGCTGCGTTCGGCTAAGTACCGTCTTAACGCGTACCGGGGTATGTCGAGTGACGCGTACATCTCGTTGTCCAGCAAGGACCCGATACTGACCGCATTCCAGCTGTCCAAAGAGCTGACCAACCTATCCAAGCAGGAGAAGTACTTCAAGGTCAGTGACAACACGCTGTCAAGGTTAGTGACAACACGCTATCAAGGTCAGTGACAACACGCTGTCGTGGTCAGTGACAACACGCTGTTTAGGTCAGTGACAACACGCTGTCAAGGTCAGTGACAACACGCTGTCAAGGTCAGTGACAACACGCTGTCAATGTCAGTGACAACACGCTCTCAAGGTCACTGACAACACGCTGTCTAGGTCAGTGACAACACGCTCTCAAGGTCAGTGACAACACGCTCTCAAGGTCAGTGACAACACGCTCTCAAAGTCAGTGACAACACGCTGTCAAGGTCATTGACAACACGTTCTCTAGGTCAGTGACAACACGCTCTCAAGATCAGTGACAACACGCTATAAAAGTCAGTGACAACACGCTGTCAAGGTCAGTGATAACACGCTGTCAATGTCAGTGACAACACGCTCTCAAAGTCAGTGACAACACGCTCTCAAGGTCAATGTCAACACACTGTCAAGGTCAGTGACAACACGCTCTCAAGGTCAGTGAAAACACGCTCTCAAAGTCAGTGACAACACGCTGTCAAGGTCATTGACAACACGTTCTCTAGGTCAGTGACAACACGCGCTCAATGTCAGTAACAACACGCTATCAAAGTCAGTGACAACACGCTCTCAAGGTCAGTATTAACACGCTGTCAATGTCAGTGACAACACGCTCTTAAAGTCAGTGACAACACGCTCTCAAGGTCAGTGACAACACGCTGTCAAGGTCAATGCCACACGCTGTCAAGGTCAGTGACAACACGCTCTTAAGGTCAATGACAACACGCTTTCGAATTCCTTGATTCACTAAGCGCAATTCAATCGACTTAAGATTATTGTTCGAACCCCACTTTGCAACTATTATTAACAAGTTTTCTTACAGGTTCATTATGTGATTTTCAACGCTCTTAAATTCTGCGACGTTATAAATCGTGTCCACCTGGTTAAATATAGGTTGTTTTGTAACAGCCATTACCGAGTTAGTCAGCTATTTATTCAAAGAAAAGATATCCTTACTCATGGAATGAGAAGACAAACGCACCAATACCGAGGACTGTCATAATACAGCATTATCTGATATAGAAATATCAAATAAGATAAAGCATTTTTACACGGAATCTCAGATGTTTATAGTGCAATATCGTGCAAACGTTGTGACTTAACTAATAAGTCTGCGTTATCTCGCGCGGAAGACATGTCGTCTGTTTGCACGAGATCGTCTATAAGAAACAAGCCAGTTCTGGATGACTTACTGTTGAAACAAGGATCACGTACTTTTAAGTTTTTACTCATTACGTCTTGAGGTCACCCATGCGATTTATTTGTGACCATAGTTTGTAAAAACAGCATATTTGTGTAATACCCGATTACTGAACAGTCCGGTAATTGTTAACATGAAATTAAGAAAATCTTACACATGGATAACTTTGTACATTTCATGATAAAACCAAACACAAAAACGCTATTTGATGTTTAATGGAGATTACCCCTTAGTTCGAAATTCTGAAAAATCACGTGAAATGAACCTTTCATATTTTATCAGTTTATTGTTATGTTTTCTTAAAACTGAAAAAATATGTCATACACTATTATAACAAGCAACACCAATAACGCGTCCACAAATTAGGTCACTAAGTCAAATCTTAGAAAAACCTGGTTACCACTCTAAATGCCATATGCATTACTTAATTTTGATGAAACTTGGTCATAATGTGTATTTGGACAATATAAGCGATGAGTTTAAATCTGGGTTACGTACTTCCAAAAACTAGGTAAAACGGCCACATCTTAGTAAAAAAATACATTGTTACCACTCTAGATGCCACATTTATGACACAATTATGATCAAACTTGTTCAGAATGTTTATCTTGACATTTTCCGAGCTGAGTTCGAATCTGGGTTACGATTGTTGTAAACTAGCTCACAAACTCAAATCTTAGAAAAACCTTGTTACTACTATAGTGGCCACAATTATGACTCAATCTTGATGAATCTTGATCAGAATTTTAATGTTAACACTATCTAGGCCAACTTTGAATATGGGCCACGTGCGTTTAAAAACTAGGTCACCCGGTCAATTGACATCTCGCCAACTGTCAATCAAATCCCTATCTTTAATATCGATCGACCAGTCAGCCATCGATTTATCGGGCGAATCAGTTACCAACGAGCTGTACGCCGTTTTCAAGACAAGCTGAATCTAGATATTCACATTTTTCAACGAGTTTCGTTTGTTTTCCTCTTCAAAAACGAAGATTCAATATAGTTAAACGGTGTCAATTGGGATTGTGTAACTCGGGTAATCGATATCCAGAAAGATTAGTTGAAGGCATTGCATTTATGCCGTTTCCAAAGCCGAACAAGGATTGCGAGAAGTGTAAGAGATGGATAAATGCATGCGGTCGTCCCCACGAACCACAGTTGGTTCCGTTGGGACTTATATGCTGTAATAGAGACAAGTAGTTCAACTTTGTTTAAAACAAGACCATCTTTACTGTAAACAATGTAACTCGAACAATTGTTAACGAATGAACTACACACCGGTTGTTTTCGATAGCTAATAAAATAATTTATCAGGAAAAATTAACATCAGTACCATTGATCCAGCAGTATTTCGATACAGGCCCTCAGAAGTTGACACTCACGGTACAATTTTTGGTCGGTTGTTACATATATGGTGTGAAAAAGTCCATAAAAATCATCCGGAATATTGCGAAACCTATAGGCAATCTCAAGGTAAAGAAGCCACTTTTTAATAGCTTGTCTAGGTTTGCTAACCGCTAAGCCACGTGATTAAGTGAGCGGAGCGATCATTGTCCAGGCGAGATGTAAATAGTTACAAAAGCCTTGTAAATTAAGCTTATGTTACATGTGATACAACTCTTGATAATATTCAACATAGGATTGCCACAGTTACTGCCCTTCGACTGCAGCGAGTATGGGGTTCTTATCTTTGACGTCAAATCTATTTTAGAACAGTTTTCTGTGTTTACAGCAATAGTACAAGGAGAAGTCGAATCAGCTCAATACGAGTGGGGTTCTTATGTATGACGTCATTGCTATTTATAGAACGGTTTTATGTGTTTACAGCAATAGTACAAGGAGAAGTCGAATCAGCTCAATACGAGTGGGATTCTTATGTATGACGTCATTGCTATTTATAGAACGGTTTTCTGTGTTTAAAGCAATAGTACAAGGAGTAGTCGAATAAGCTCAATACGAGTGGGGTTCTTATGTACGACGTTATTGCTATTTATAGAACGGTTTTCTGTGTTTAAAGCAATATACAAATGAGAAGTCGAATCAGCTCAATTCGAGTGGGGTTCTTATGTATGACGTCATTGTTATTTATAGAACAGTTTTCTGTGTTTAAAGCAATAGTACAAGGAGAAGTCGAATCAGCTCAATACGAGTGGGGTTCTAATGTATGACATCATTGCTATTTATAGAACGGTTTCTGTGTAAACAGCAAGAGTACAAGGAGCTTACCGATCTACTAAATAAGAGCGGGATTCTTATTTATGACGTCATTTCTATAAATAGAATGGTTGTCTTTGTTTACAACAAAAGAACAAGGAGCTGTCCAATCTGCTCAATAAGTGTGGGGTTTTATATATATGACGTCTCTGCTATTTATAAAACGGTTCTCTGTGTTAACAGCAATAGTTCACTGAGCTTTCCAATCTGCTTAGTAAGAGTTGAGTTCGTATGTATGACGTCAAAAAGAGCGAGGTACTTATCTATGATGTCATTGCTATTTAAAGAACGGTTCTCTGTGTTTACAGCAAGAGTGAAAGGAGCTGCCCGATTAGCTCAATACCAATACGATGAGAGGTCTTATGAATGACGTAATTGTTATTCAAAGAACGGTTATCTGTGTTAACAGAAAGAGTATGACGCTATTGCTATGTATAGAACGATTCTCTTTGTTAACAGCAAGAGTACAAGGAACTGTCCAATCAGCTCAGAGAGTACGTCGTCAAGCTTCTGGACCGGGTGAGAACGCAGGACGAGCTTGAGCTGGTGCTCAACAAGACCGGAAAGGCGAACGAGGAACGGTACAGCACCCTGGCCAGACTCAAACTTGCGGTCCAGTACCGAGAGAAAAGGGTACGAGACCACGGTNATTTCGTACAATAAAGTTAACCCATTACAAATCAGTGTTTCTTATAGCAAAAGCCAAAATTTCTATGCTAGATGGGGTCTGGTAACATAGATTTAACAAGATACAAAATGCTCTTTTTTATTTTTTTGTGGGACAATATATTCAACACATTTTTATGTACCATGTTAGTGTCCGTGTATCATATGAATATATATATATATCGTTGCGAGAAATTAAAATGGAATATATTGTACCACAAAAAATAAAAAAGAGCATTTTGTATCTCGTAAAACATATGTTACCAGAACACATCTAGCGTTGACATTGTGGTTATTGCTATAAGAAACACTGATTTTTTTTATGGGTTAACTTTTTTTGTAAGGAATATTTTACGACATATTCGTTGATTTTGAGTGTTAATGGCGCTTAAAAGCGGCCGTTAAAAAAGTACTAGAATTGGTAACGGAGGTCGGTTCAATAAACTATTTACTTGTTAGCTTGGACCTTAAGAGAGAATTCCACTGAATAACATTTGAAGTATTTCGTTTGTATAGCCCTTTATAAAATTACGTTGCACAAAGAGGTATTTAAATGATGACTTGTATTTAAAAATATTAACGCCTTCAAACTTTGTTTTGTAAATAGTACATTATATAATAATAAAAATAATAATACATCCTTGAAACTTTGCTTAACATATCTATAAAAAGTTAATATACGTATGTTAAACATACTTTAAAATAACTACATAAATATATATACTAGTATAAGGGAAACTACTCGTCATTATTCTAAATGGTCCCGTGCTGGCGTTTTTTGTTTTAAAAAGTCCAATAGAACCATTTCAAATGCCCGCCGTTGAGTTCACAGAGCACCCCTATTCCAGTTCGTGTCCCACCCTAGCTGTCAACAGCGCCTGGACAAGAGCTGGTTTGAGGGTATCGGTCCGTTCTTGAAGGCCGGTTTCTTCAAGAGGATCATCATGATTATCGCGTTCCTACTCGTCTATCCCTTCATCAACATCGTCCACATCATCATCCCA
Organism: Dreissena rostriformis; assembly: GCA_007657795.1. NCBI lineage: Eukaryota > Metazoa > Mollusca > Bivalvia > Myida > Dreissenidae > Dreissena > Dreissena rostriformis. The sequence continues at coordinate 125,124 of VMBQ01000956.1, read as the reverse complement.
AACACGAACATGAAGGCAAGCGTTAACACGTGTTGCTGAAACATAAGCGTGTCTTTTTGCGCCTATTATCAGTTACGGCTTACATCCATTAAATAAAAGCACGATTGAAATGAACTCTTCTCTATAGTCACTATATCCCTATTCCTCTTACCTTTACCACCAATTGTATTTAACTGCTCTAACTATGTAATGTAGTTTCTCCCATCAGACGTTTTAATATATTTTTTTTTTTATACGCAGCCACTAGAGTTTCTTTTCATAACACCAGTAAAAGCTACTGTGTTATTGTCATTAACTCTATTATCCTGTTTGATCGTTATGTCAAGCATTTATCAATTTAATGTATGCCACTATTCCTCCTACAGGCACTTAAGTTATTGCGGTTCCCCTGGGTGAAGTTCACTATGCACACCGCCTCGTTCATCGCCTTTCTTCTTATGATCATCATCCAAACTGCAGACTCTACGTACACGTTCAAGAACAACTACACGCTAGGTAGGTACACGTTCAAGAATAACTACACGCTAGATAGGTACACGTTCAAGAATAACAACACGCTAGAGTTACACGTTCAAGAACAACTACACGCAAGGTAGGTACACGTTCAAGAACAACTACACGCTTGGTAGGTACATTTTCAAGAATAACTATACGCTAGATAGGTACACGTTCAAGAATAACAACACGCTAGAGTTACACGTTCAAGAACAACTACACGCACGGTAGGTACACGTTCAAGAACAACTACACGCTAGGTAGGTTCACGTTTAAGCACAACTACACGCAACGTAGGTACACGTTCTAGAACAACTACACGTTAGGTAGTACACGTTAAAACACAACTACACGCTAGGTAGGTACACATTAAACCACAACAACACTCTAGGTAGGTACACGTTAAAACACAACTACACTCTAGGTAGGTACACGTTAAAACACAACTACACTCTAGGTAGGTACACGTTAAAACACAACTACACTCTGGGTAGGTACACGTTAAAGAACAACTACACGCTAGGTAGGTACACGTACAAACACGACAACATGCTAGGTAGGTACACGTTCAAGAACAACTACACGCTAGGTTGGTACACGTTCAAGCACAACTACACGCTACGTAGATACACGTTCTAGAACAACTACACGTTAGGTAGGTACACGTTAAAACACAACTACACGCTAGGTAGGTACACGTTAAAAAACAACTACAATCTAGGTCGGTACACGTTAAAACACATCTACACTCTAGGTAGGTACACGTTAAAACACAACTTCACTCTAGGTAGGTACACGTCAAAACACAACTACACACAAGGTAGGTACACGTTCAAGAACAACTACACGCTTGGTATGTACACGTTCAAACACAATTACTCGCTAGGTAGATATACGTTCAAGAACTATTACACACTAGGTAGGTACACATTCAAGAACAACTACACGCTAGGTAGGTACACGTTCAAGAACAACTACGCGCTAGGTAGGTACACGTTTAAGAACAACTACACGCTAGGTAGTAACACGTTCAAATACAACATCACGCTAGGTATGTACACGTTCTAGAACAACTACACGCTACGTACGCACTCGTTCAAACACAACTACTCGCTAGGTAGGTAAACGTTTTTACACAACTACACGGTAGAGAGGTACACGTTCAAGAACAACTACACACTTGGAAGGTACACGATCAAGAACAACTGCACGCTTGGTATGTACACTTTCAAAACCACTTACATGCTTGGTAGGTACACGTTCAAGAACAACTACACGCTTGGTAGGTACACTTTTAAGAACAAGTACACTCTAGGTACGTACATGTTCAATAACAACTACACTCTAGGTACGTACACGTTCAAGAACAACTACACGCTAGATAGGTACACGTTCAAGAACAACTACACGCTAGGTAGGAAAACGTTCAAGTGCAACTACACGCAAGGTAGGTACACGTTCAAGCACAACTTAACGCTTGGTAGGTACACGTTCAAGCACAACTTAACGCTTGGTATGTACACTTTAATGCACAACTACACTCTAGGTAGGTACACGTTCAAGCACAACTTTACGCTTGGTATGTATTCAGTTTAAACACAACTACACTTAATGTAATAACTATTAAACACAATTACATTGTAGTTAGGTACCCATTAAACACAACTACAATCTATGTAACGGTAAGTACACGTTTCTACTCTCTCGGTCGGGACACGTTTAAACCTAATAGCACTCTTTGTAGGTTCCAGTTCAATTGCAAACACATTCCGTATACGTTACATTTCGAACACAGCTACACTCTAGATATGTAGGTAAACGTCCAAGCACGAATATATTTACTGTACGTAAATGGTAAAGCACAAATACACTTTTCGAAGGTACTCGTTCACGAAAAGATAATTTGTGAACACATTAAAACAGAACTACACACGTGATAGGTACACATGAAACAGAGCCACGTGCTTGATAGGAGCTCGTTCAAACAGAATAACACTCATATTAGGTACACATTGGAACATAACTTAACTATTGGTAAATATCACTCTGGGAAGTACAAGTTCAAGCACAACTTCGCACTTGGTATAGGTTAGCATTGAAATATAACTATATTTTATGGACGTAATTGTTCATACACAATTACACAATCACTTATATTCACGTTCAAACACTATCGGAGCAGCTCTCCTATAGGTGGTTATATGATATTCTTTTTGTCCCTATTCAAGCTTTAGAACACTTTTGGCTAGTACAATACGTGTTTTAGTTGAATGTTACTCAAGACATACATACCGTTGAAGTCGTTTACCTCAGTGTTCATTACCGGTGTTCTTCCCCTCGATGCAGGTCGACTGTACCCGGCGGTGTTTTGGAAATACGAGACGGTGCGCAACTTGTCGGCAGAGTTCGACTTCGGAGCGGACCTTCCTGTGCGCCTTATGATCCCCAGCCCCCTACAGATGCTTATATCTATCTGGATTTGTGGTAAGATGGGAGTCCGTATCTTATTAATTCGTACCTGTGCAGAAAGAGTATTTTGTTAACATAATGATTGAAATGTGGACGTGCCTACCGGTATATATATATAATGACATTCACGCTTATTAATTGCAAGCAAAGATTTGTTAACAAAATAATCATTAAAAACAAAAAATATTTAAAAGTTATATGGATTATGAACGGGGCTTCACCGCCTGCGCCGTTTCTTAAAGACCATAGTGTATGCTATATACATATTATTCTTTCCACGCCCTGAATGTTTCTTTATTAGAGCATGAGCACACAAAACCAATGTCAAAGAAGATTATATCTGCATACATACCACTGCAACATCGCCATTGTAGCGTACCTACTTTCGACCCATTCCGCTGAATATGACATAATGATCAGACGTAGGTATCGAACGACGCCGCACAACATTTGAGTCTCGTTGTGGGAAAATTGTGATTAATGTATGTGCGTATTGTGTCGTCCCAGATAAGCATGTTCAAACCGCACAGGCTAATAAGGGACGAGATTTTCCGCTTTTATGGAATTTTTCGTTTAAAGGAGGTCTTCTCTGAACGAAAATCAAATTTAGTTGAAAAATGTCGTCCCTGATTAGCCTATGCGGACTGCACAGGCTAATCTGGGACGACACTTTACGCAAATGCATAACGCCCAGTTTTCCTAGAACGAGTCTCGTTTCATTTTTACTACGTCTTCGTATCCATGTAGGTTTCTGGTACCACGAGTGCGTGCAGATGTATCACGAGGGGGTGAACTCTTACTGTACCTCCCTCTACAACCTCATGGACTACACCATGCTCGTGGTATACGTCGCCTCATTCGCGCTAAAATACCTCGTCATGTTCAAGGTGAGTGTCTGTAGGCGTAATAATACATTGTATACGTCATATTCAAGGTGAGTGGACGTTCACTTGACAATAGGAGTACAAATACCTCCACTCATAGTCTTGTTTGACAACAGAGACTTTTTAAACAATAATTGAGTCGACCAATCTAGTTATACATGTCTAAATGAGCCTCGTTCTGGGAAATCTGGGATTGATGCATGTGCGTTAAGTGTCCGCATAGGCTGATTAAAGACGACACTTTCCGTTCAAATGGACTTTAGCGTTTCAATGAAGTCTCTTCTACACGAAAATCCAGTCTTCGCGGAGAGAGTCCTCCCTGATTAGCCTGTGCGGACTGCATAAGCTAATCTGGGATGACACTTCTCACATACATTAACCCTTTGAGCGCTGGAACCGGATTTTGAAGGCTTTTGCAAACAGTTGGGATCCAGATGAGACGCCACAGAACGTGGCGTCTCATCAGGATCCCAACTGTTTGCTATTCTGATAGTGGTCTTAGAAAAAAAAAATCGAAGAAAAAGCTAATTTTAGAAATTTAGCAGACGACATTTTAGCAGACGACAAATTTCCCAGCATGTAAAGGGTTGAGTCCAGTTTCCAGAACGAGGCTCAAATAATCCATTCCAGGCATCTTAAATCTTTAGAATCCATTCAGCATTTCTTTGATTGTCAGGGTTGTGCTCGTGTTGTTTTCATCGGTAGAGGTTTTTCCTGATCATGGTTACAAATTACGCGTAAATGCATCATTGGACGTAACACTGCAATACACACGTTTCAAACTTAGTATTCTAGTTAAGGGATACATAACTAGAATGTCAAAGACATAGGGCATGCACTTGTTGCAATGTTGAAATGAATAAACACTAGAGGTTGAGTTATTAACAGTTTTGTTTTAGGGGCAGTTGAACGCAAACAATGAGTTCAATCGATAATCGCTGATTAATACGTTTCCTTACATTAAACAATATTTAACAGATTACCATCATATATATTCCAAGTTAGCGACAGTTGACGATGTGATGCGATTATTTCAGGTACACTTCGCGATCGCCTATCTACAGAATACAGATGTTATGCGCATCGTGGCTGACTCGAAAACCACTCAGTACAACCTCTACTGGATCGTGGCTGGTAAATTGGGTTAATCAAACATAAAATGAAAATCTGATTTTAAGTCATTAAATTCAACGATAATGGAAAGGAACGGAAAATCTAACATACCTATACCTAGTCAAAAGGAAAGCCTATTATTACCTGACGGAGAGAAGCAACAGGTAACAAAAACATTCACCGGTTTACCTTTTACTGTAACCGTTTATTAACCGGTTAACTGAACAATGTAAAAATGTTTAAGTATACGTTGAAAAATGTTATATTGCTCGTACATGTACTCTCTATATTAAAGAAAGTAATGTATGATCTCTTGCCTTGATTACATAAGCGGTCATATCATTTTTTTAATTCAAATAATAAAACAAATCAGGTTAACATTTTCCAAAGAAATGACTGGTTAACTGATCGTTTCGGTAGGTAAACCGGTTTACCTCCCCCAGGGAGAGAAGTGATTAACAGTTCAGAAAGCTGGAGCTTGATTGCTTGACGTAAGTATCTCTTACATTGTAACCAGTCTCAGTCATGCTCAATTGGTTATTGTCGGCTCAGGTACTACTAAAAAGTCCCCCGGGTACTCTTAAGTATGCCACAATGTACCAAGGGTATGGCCAATACGCTTAAATGACCCCGGTCATTCTCCGGGATACTTGTTAGTATATTTTGCGTAACCCGGGTTCTTTGTAGTATACTTAAAAGTACCCGGGGTACTTTTAAGAAGTACCTGAGCCGACAATGCCCAATCGAGCCTCGGTTATCATAGACAGTACGCATGCATGATGATGTTTGAATAGTATAGGATAGTTTAAACAACATATCTAACTGTACATTTGAAATACGACATGCTTAAGCACTGGTTATTCACCCCCCTCTGCTCACAGACCGGTACTACTGGAACACGTGGGACCCCGTCAACCTGTCTGAGGGCCTGTTCGCGGTCGCCAACGTGCTCAGTTTCTCGCGAATCTCCTACTTCCTTCCGGTGAACGCCGCGCTGGGGCCGCTACAGATATCCGTCGGCAGAATGATCAAGGTACCACAATCAATACGCCTCCACCCGCACACAAACGAGCGCGAAAGCGTAGGTTAACACCCCCACGCAGTCGGCTGTTTGTAATTCCTCTTGCAATCACACACACAATTTCATCGCCTTGCAGTCTCCTATACTAATTAATTAGCATAAGCATGCACAGAGATAAGCGCAACCTGACGCACACAAGTCTCGTGCATGACCGGAGATGCAGATTTTATTTATCGCAAACACATCCATACTCGCTCATATACTCCCATTGTGAGTGTTGATAAGTGTTATCATTCATACATTTGTTATATCAATATGAATACCACCGTTCAAGCTGGTTTACACAATCCCATAGCGTTTTGTTTGAACCATGCCCTTACAACTATTTACCTCTATGCTGGTCATGTATGCGCTGTTATCTCCCCCGCAGGACATCGTGAAATGCCTGTGTCTGATCGGCATGGTGGGTATAGCGTTCATCGTCGGCCTCCTCAACATCTTCTGGTACTACAACCTCCGCTCCGAGATCGAGGTCGTCAAGCGAAACTTCACGGTGCCCGCAGAGGAGGCGTTCGGAGAGTAGGTTACCTTGGTTACCTTGAGACAACTTTCATATGAATCGCGCTCTGAGAAAACAGGGTTAACCTGTGAAGTCCGCACAGGCTAATCAGGGGCGACACTTTACGACTTAACTAGATTTTCGTCAAGAAGGGTCTTCTTGTAAACGGGAAATACAATAAAAGTGGAAATTGTCGTCCCTGATTAGCCTCTGCAAAATGCACAGGCTAATCTGGGACAACACTTTATGCACATGCATTCAATCCCCTTTTCACAGTGCGGGTGTCATATGTTCTTGGTCAATGTCCGCTATCACAAGGCTATGTTCATTTGAAAGAACAACGCCGTGTGCCATCTTTATACATCTGAGAATGGGTAACTTTCTACATTCTTTGACATTTATGCACTGTTATATATGTACAAAGGTAATCGTCCACCATTTTAATATATATTTACATTTAACACAAGTTTACCGTCCGCTATATGTAACATTAATGTAGATTTAAAATTATTGTCCAATGCTGTATTTTATCATTATCTGAATTAGAATAATTGGGGTTTGCACAGAGAATGTTATCTGAATTTTAACAAAATACATTTTTACATTAAGATTTATCTTACAATCGTTATGCATGAGGCCCAACGAATAGTTTGTACTTTATTTGTTCCCGGAAATGTACCTTGTGAACAACGTCGACGGTGCTACTCATGTCATGCTTAGTAAATTGTGTTCTTGTCGGTCGCTTTTTTCTCCAGTTTGTGGTTAACCTGTATTTATTACCAAAGTACAATGTATATATCAAAACGAGACAAATAGGAATGGAAAATTAAGCTATTGCGGCGTTTCATTGTTAATAGGTTTATAGGTTAATTCAAGATACAAAAGTCATATGGTCTATGCGTATACATGTTATATTAACATAGTAAGATATATACAGGCATGAAATGTGATCATTATTAAATTTCATAAGTTGTTAAATAAAATATAAATACATGAAAAGGTTAATAATCGGGTTGCGGGTCGTTAAACCCCAAAATTAGCATTTCAGCTAATTGAAAATTAAATTTGCATCGTGGTAAGAATTTGTGTTGTTTCGGAATAAATTTGCAGTAAATGAATTAGTAATAAGCCTGTTGTTATATTCCTTAATAATTGTATCAAGTCATATGTAAAATAATGGGTGTTCTTAATGTAATTTTGGGTATATTATATTATATAATATTATATTTTTCGTAAGTGAAATTTACGTCTTTGAATCGGTTTTCCCGACCTTCGTTTTAAAAACGGCAGCCGTTTTTGTAGAACGCTGTTAAATTGTTAAAACGCGCACATTCCATTTAGTATTTAACCGGGCGGCTCTCTTCATGTGCGCGCCATTGTTCCTTAAATGCGTACATCGCATGTGCACTATCCGGGGACCGCTAAAGTAAGCGAGTACCGGCTACAGTTCCTATTTTATGCACGTCATACTCGCCCCTTTCCACAGCCCGGTGAAGACGTTCCGGACGGTGTTCTGGTCAGTGTTCGGTCGCGGAGAGACCAACGTGGTGACCCTCGGCGCGTACGACAACCCCCTCACAGAGAACTTCGGCTACGTCCTGTACGGTGTCTACAACTTCATCATGGTCACTGTGCTCATCAACATGCTCATCGCCATGATGGCCCGCTCCTTTCAGGCTATAGCGGTGAGTGGAAGATCTTTGGCGGTTGGTGGTAGATTTATGGCGGTGAGTGGTAGATCTATGGCGGTGAGTTGTAGTGCTATAGAGGTGAGTGGTAGATCTATAGCGGTGAGTGGTAGATCTATGGCGGTGAGTTGTAGTGCTATAGAGGTGAGTGGTAGATCTATGGCGGTGAGTGGTAGATCTATGGCGGCGATTGATAGATCT
>VMBQ01000956.1:51985-114102 GCA_007657795.1 Dreissena rostriformis | reverse complement strand
GTGATTTGACGCTTTTGAGATGTTTACTAGCTATTTACAGACAGGCATTCACCTGCACGATGTATTTATGTAAAAGGTATACTGTTACATGTGTGTAATTATAGAAATACTAACTATATGAAGAATTCTGATGACAGTGTTATTGTTTTTTTTTTAATGAAGAGGTAAGAGGCGATTCTTACAATTTCGAACACAATATATGACATACGACACTATTGTTGACATTTCAATATGAGCATGATTAACAACGGGGAATGTTTGTTTCATATAACATGCTAAAAACAGTATATGAATTTTTTGTATTATCATAATTTAAAAAATATTCAAAATGATGTTGACGTATCTAACGCAGAAACAGAAATAACAACTAATCATTTAATACTTTGAGGTTGAATCGGGCGATATTAAAAAACTAATTAACATTAAATTCCGTTTATTAAAAAAACATCCCGCTAAGACATTTGGATTTGTTGTATAGGTGCATTGTAGGGTAGGTAACCTTGAACATGCATACTATTTTTGTCTTAAAAATTGCCATTTTCCATATTTGTCGCTCTGTGAAATGTTAAGATGATTTTGGTTTCCGTTTGTCTAATACCTGTCCTCCATATTTTTTCAATTTTTTTTTAAAACACATTGAAACCAAAAGTAGATAAACTCAGGGCGTGAATAATCAAAATATGCCATTTCTAATCATGCATTTGCTAAAAACAGTTCTTGGGGTATCGACTTTTGTTTAATATATTTGAGTATATAATTTACATGCTAATTATATTTACATATTTTAAATATATTATATATAATACTTTCTTAACTCTTTCTTATTCTTTAAGTATCAATAATTATCATTGTTTTACCTAAACCTTTGTCGCTTTTCTTTTTCAGCCTTGAAGGGGATTTTCTTACGTCTGGAACCGCTAGTAGCCTGCGAGGACGACGCTGAACCTCTTTGAGGAGATGGCTTAGTGTCTGAACTTACTCGCCAAGGGCCCTTATTCACCAATCAATTCGTAGACCTATAAGTCTAAGAATAAAGATTCCTTTTTAAATTTGAGTATTCAATAATTGCTTTATTTAATAGTAAAGCTTGACATTAAGTGTCTCATTTTCATTCATTCCTCATGTAGAACTTTTTATAACGGACATAAACATCACTGTTTGTCTGAATGTATTCCGGCGCTGGACATTTTTTTCTGCGTTTAAAGTCCATTCTTTATTCTTCAGTCTAAAATGGGTTAGTAAATACGTGCCCAGGACACTTAAACTTTGAAATAACGCTGAGCTTGTAGATTATTTATGTTCAACTGACGTCTTTACACATTGCAGCACATACACTAATATAGATTTCTGCAAACAAAAAAGAACAGCGGTTGTATGCATTAAACGCGGGCGCTGTATGGTGTTAGTGAAGCATTTCAGTCACCAAGGGTGCAAAACGGTCAAATAAGACACTCCAAGGATTAAAAGCTTACGCTGTGACGTCGCGGATAGTCGGCGATGTGAGAACAGGGATCACAGTATAAAAGCGGGAAAAACGTGAAGGACGCGGTGAGAACGCCGCGTACTAGCGAAGAAAACAGATAACAGTACCACCGGCGTGCTGGTTGACATAATTTTGATGTCTGTTTCGGTTGTACGGAGGACGACAATCCGTTAAAAGTGGGGTATTACTTTAAATGGAAAATTACCCATTTCGTCACAATGTTTTAGATATCAATTTTAGTGTCCTGTGTGTCGTCATTTAAAAGTTGTCTCGTGTGTTTTTGAAGTAAATCGACTCGCTTTTTTCGCCATCTAATTAACAATCTATTTAAGATAATAACACTTCGTAAAATATTGAACTTTTTACGTTAATAGTTATATTTTTCGATGATACTTGGCAGATTTAATATTCAATGCAATTTCTTTTAAATGCAATAGTTTTATCAGAATCGGGCACCTCTTTGTCAATATTTTGGTGTGTTTTGCTGACATGTACATACGACTTTGTTTACTCCACCTTAAGTTCTTTTCCGCTTACAATTTTTAGGATGACGCTGATACTCTTTGAGATGCGTCTGAACGTAATCGACCATGACCCTAAGACTTTGACATACACTGGGTTTGTAGATTCTATTTTATTTAACTAACGCATTCATTCATTGCAGCCTAAATATTAGTGACAAACAAAACATCAGCGTGTGTATGCATTAAACGCAGGCGCTGTATCGCCTTAGTGCAGCCACAGTGCAATAGAGTCAAAAAAGACATCCCAAGGATAAAAAGCGGACGCTGTGACGTCGCGGATGGTCACCGATGAAAGAACAGGGATCGCAGTATAAACGCAGCAAAACGCTAAGGACGCAGTTTAGGTGAAGAAAACAGATAACTACGGAATACCGTTAGTTCCATCTTGGTAACACATTACAATCCAGAGGGCCAGAATGCGAGAACGCGAGAGTACGATGACGACAATGCAAGAATACGATGACGAGAGTGCGAGAATACGATGACGAGAGTGCGAAAATACGATGACGAGAATGCGAGAACGCGATAATACGATGACGACAATGCGACAATTCATACTGTCGTCATCGTACTATCGCGTTCTCGCATTTTCGTCATCGTATTCTCGCACTTTCGTCATCGTATTCTCGCACTCTCGTCAAAACTCTGTTGTTTGCCATAACAATGAAAATAAACGACTATTAATTAATAAAACAACTAATCTACGTAGATGCTCGCACCAGTCATTGAATGATATTTTATGATTCACATATATGAATGTTCTTACCTTGCAATTTTTATAAAATAACATTCACCGTCTGTTTATATAAGCATTTAGTGTTGACGAAACCGTATTTAAAATATTTACTAAAAAATCTCAAATCCGTTAAATGGTGAAAATATTGATGAAACAAGTATTGTTATACCCGAATTAAATAAGATTTGTATTAGAATTGCGTTGAAGTGAAATACGTTTGCTGTGAACGCGAGGATTCCACTTAATACCTGTAACTTGTGAGAGTTGAAAACATTTACAATAAACATGTGTTCTCTAAACCAGTGAACAGTGGAAACTTTATTGAAATACATCAGTTTACACGTTCATGAATTGGTAATATAACATCGATTTATTTATTTTCACATTCAGCGGTTACATTGTAATATTGTATACAATAAGACAGTCTTCACATGATATAAGATGTTTCTTCTGCTTATGAACTGAACCTGATTTCTAAAAAACAGTTAAACCTGGTTTTAGAAAATCTTACTTAAATCGTTGATTCACTCTACTATTTTAAAGTTAATAAAAAAAGATTGTGTCGTACAAAATAGTATTTGTTAGTTCTCATATAATTTTTAAATAAAGCTTGTACTTTTTTAAAATTAATTTCAAACATTTATTGAAATTTAAAAAAAGAGATAAACTTAAGCTATTCCTGTTAAAGGGACTGTCAACCACGAATGACAAAAAAAATAAATCTTAAATACCGTATTTGTTTACAATTATTAGTTTATAATGATTACATATTCGGTAATAAATTTTACTGAGTATGTCTACCAGTTAACTACAAGTTAACTATAAATAACAAGTAGATTTATCATCCTCGTCACGTGGTTAACCCAGGAATGCAAATTGTGCATGCGTAGTGAATTGTATATATATCTTATATAAAATGATCAATCTACTTGCGTTATTTATAGTGTATATATCGTTATGTCACCTATTTCCGCGATATACTTTCGAGTTCACATCGCGAAATTTTATTACCGAATATACTGAAAATATGAACTTTGTTCAAGTAATGTAATATACCAGTCGTGATATTTTAATCATTTGATATAAACTAATAATTTTAAAAAATACGGTATTTTATAACTTTTCTTTTTTCGTCGATCGTGGTTGATAGTCCTTTTAAAACGGGCTTAATATTTTCCGAGAAATCGGGGCCTTGAAGTTTATTAACATCTATGTAAATATTGTTATATTTAAAGTGCACATATTACAAGGCCAACACCAATTTTATAATGACAGATTAAAGGCACATACGAAAGTATAGTGTTAACTAAATTTATTTCTTAAAGAAGCTACCTCCACGGTTAGCGTCAATCGATGGAGTTTTAAATTGCTGCGTAGAGGTTTCCAAGAGGGATTAATGATTCTTTCAGGAAAACTAAAACAGAAACCGTATCATTCACGTTTAGTGACCGCTTTTAATAAATAATGAACGTTGAAATAAATATGTGGAAACAAATACCTTGCGTGTTACATTCATTTCCATTTCAAAGCGGGTATTTTTTGTCGCAAAAGCTCAGATTTAGGAAGCCATATATTCATCTTTAATGACAATATACCGCCGTTTAATATCCGATCGCTTTGGAAGCAGACATAACGCATTAGAACAAGTACAAAGTTTGAAGAAATAGGCGAGTAGTTGATATCTTCGTGACATTTTATATGAAAACAAAGCATTATAAGTTCATGACGAAAATTGAATACATTTTTTTTCGGACTCATGCCAAAGACGTGTACATAATACATAATACATCAACTGTTTGTTTTTTTCCTTGTATGGAATATGTCATTTTCGAACATAGATCATACATATCCGAGATGTATTCACATATTTTAATGAAAAAAACAACAACAATATATTATTAAATAAATATCATATGCAGTGAATATTGCATCCCGAGTTTACGATGACAGCCAATGCAGATTATATTACCTTAACTATAATAATATGTTGCAATAACGTAGCATTTGGTAAATAATCTATATTGTATTATTGAATTATATTAATTATTAACTTGCAAAACACCTGGCAATCGAAGAGATGACGTAACGCATAACCTGTAAGATGAGCGGAAAGTGTTGTCCGTTTCAAGTAGTACAATTATTGGTATATCATGTACGTGGATTTCCAGTATATATAAAGTCGTGTGTTAAGCTCAATCTACCATGCTTTTTTAATGCAAACAGACATAGGTATGAGGCTCGACATACGTTCGGCATATGACACTTTAAAAACGAGCACAGGTTTTCAGCGTTGTCCGTCTCTGATTGTTCTCTGCTGGCCGGTTCACATTTTTTTTAAGTTTATTTGCCATTCTTTGTATAATCTTCATTTGGCTGCAAAATGTCCAACAATATATCCATCGTCATGTTTTGAAAACTGTGTGTTCCTTATTTTTGAATAAAAAAAGAATAAAAGACTCAAATGCTCTGGTTTCTTTAGGCGTAGTGCGAATAGTACGAAATTATATTCAGTGGTCACTGTAACTGTTCATACAAAAATTACCGATCACGTTTATTAAGGAGCACATTCATTTGCCGATTAGCTCGTTTGGTAGAGCGCTGGGCTATAAATCAAAGGATTGAGGATTGGAAGCAAGGCCCGGCCACATAACTTTATTAGCCATACACATATAAAAAACAATAATCAGTTTTACCAATTTCAGGACTTAATGAAATGAATAAAATAATTAATGAAATATCAGTCATGCATATTTAACATATAACAAATATTGGTGGCCTTGACAGTTTTATTACATTGTTGATTGATCAGATGTGCATATTTCATTTAATACGAGCATTTGTTACTTTGTTGAAATCGACTGATTTGCACAGTGGGATTTATGTCTAGTATTGTTTGTCTGTTGGATCTGATTTGATTATTACGATCTTGAATAATTAAGATAGCATATTACGTGGTCAATAAAATGGGATATTTAATTACCAATCAAACTATTATCCGTCCAGAATGAACCTAATAAATTATGTTATTATGTGTATATCCTTTGCTTTACATGCGGTCATGTGTCCGTCTTCATCCACTCCATGTATACAACAACAACAACAGCAACATTTACATATACATACATATATGGTCCACACATTAATTAGAGGCGGGGTAGTCATTTGGTAACTGACACAGTAATGCATTTTGGCCCTAGCTTGGACGTAGCTACGTGTTCAAGGTTTTCGTCACTGCTGCATCAGACAACACTTTTACACGCGACATCTGAATGATTACTGAGAATAATGTAACAATATATTCTTCAGAATCGTGAAGGTATTAAACAATATCTTGTCCCCATGATGCTAGTTGACTGATAGACACAGTCTGTCGTTACTTTTTTGAAGATTGAGAAATCTGACATTGCAGTGTTATAAGGTGATTGTTTACAACCTTGGTACACTGACCTCATTGGCTAATTAATGTTAAACGCCAACGTATTAATGTGTGCAGTGTATGATGGATAATTTCAATTGGCATTAGGGGATTTAATTTATAAAAACTTGACATTATTCACTGTTGTAGTTTGTCCTCTGAAAGAACGAACACATTATTCAATAATTAATTTGTCACGTATGCAATGTATAAGTGTTCTAATTCAAATGAAATGATAATATATTGCTTTTCTTGTACAAAGAGTTAAGTTATGGTTAACCTATAGAATGCTACTGATCATTATTGTACATGTACCAATACAACTTAAAACCAATATGTTTTTTTATCAACAAAATCGATCTAAGAATGAAAGTTCAAATTCATAGACAAATATATTTATAAATAACAAACAGAACATATAACTTCTTTTAAACGCAGGTATTTTTCGAATTGTTTAACTAGGAACACATATGGATTCTTGGTTAATAACTCACAACCATTACCGCTTTTACGGCAACTGTTGTTCTACGTGTAGCATTCATGTCATATTCAAAGTCTTTTGTTTGTCGAAAGTTCCCATGTTTGAAGCCATATATGATATACGAACCGACGTTTAATTTCCGCTCGTATAGAAATAAAAATAACTCGTTGTTCAATGCCCCTAGTGTTTACGTGTTTCTTATATAAAAGCTTAATTCATAGATTCAAACAGACATAATGCAATATTGAAGTAAGCACGAATGCAGAGAGCGTCAGACAAGACTGGTAAAAGGTCAAATTCCCCACAAACAATAAATAAACTTCTGGTTCATCTAAATAGTGACGTGTTATCAGAAATGTTACTGGTATACTGCTAATATTAAACGTGTTTGAATAGCTTGTCTTTACCTTACTATTTACAGTGTAGCACTATAAGACTATGTCCTATATAACTGTTGAACCTTTGACCCCTGTTTTAATCATGTTATGTGTTTATTTGGCATTTGATTATAAAAGAGTGGATTCTTACAATAATCATTTGCCGGCTGGAGCTTTTGATGGCCATTGTGTGCTATATTGAATAACTTTGAAACAATCAAAAACAATATGAAAGGTATATTTCAAATCTAAAGCAAATTAATAAAATCCTCAGGATCAAATTATATACGTCGCTTAAAAACAAGTTCAATCTAGATGAGTTAAGTTATTATTTTCAAACTGCTGATATATAAATGCAGTAGTCGCTAATTAAGTACCAAACCTCAATCAGATACGATTGTTAAAATGTCAGTTTTACGAAAAGTGATACCTATGACGGTAATGACTATGTTGAGTCACATCATGTTATATTCGGCGTCTTTGCATTCAACCATGAATTGTGCGAAGAACAACGTTCGTTTAACAAGAACGTATCGTGAGTCGACAACTTTGCAACTTCTTAAGTGTATTAGTGAATGCGATAAGGACTACCTGTGTCTATCAGTCAACGATCATCATGGAGACAAGAAAGGTGCGTAAACGTCATTTAGACATGACGACGTCACCTTGTGATCGTTCGCAGAAAACGGATGGAGACTATACTATAAAAAAACTAACGGTAAGTATCCGTGTGTATGCTGACAATACATTTATAACATTTTCTTTTGTTTTCAATATTATTTTAATTATAATTAAACTCATAAAAGAAATTTAAAACGAATCATTTTATGACATACGAATTGCAGATGCACGATTAATCAACGGAATTCAAGCTTCGGAATCGTCTGTATCTTATCAGTATCCAAAACCCGGCAGCCTTACCATTGACGGAACATTTGTATCCGACTTCTACAACAACTCGTGGTTTCATTCCAAGTCCGAGGAAATTAACTTCCTGGTTGAAGGGCTCGACAGGACCACATCCGTTACTCACATCGACATGTTGTTCCGGTCGGATTGCTTCAATGCGTGTGTTGACAAAATTCAGTCAAAAGTGTTTGTTTTAATTTACATAACCACATGAGTAAGAAAGACATACACAGCATTTTGCATTTGGGTTGTTAAGACATAGTTTGGGGTTCAAAAAAGTTTACTTTAAAGATTAAACTAAACAGAACAGATCCCTTGTATTTTTTATGTTGAATTATGTGAGTTTCTCCCTTCAGATAAAATACACCAACGATTCAAAATTGTTCTATCACGAACAAAGGCAGATGTTTATGAACATTAAGGCGCTGTTTGTGCCTTCTATAATGGACCACCCTTTGACTCGATAATTCCTGAGCGAAAAGAATGCGCCGCTAACAGCACCGACAAACTCGTCAAGTTTATTCAACATATAATTACCCCCACACCCATGAATATGTGTGAAATTGCATTTAATACAAATCCGTAAAACGATATTATTTCATTTTTTAGGTTTAAGTTGTATGTTAACAAGATGCTATATTCATGAATAGTGACTTTTTAAAACACGATTACTAACAGGCATCTTTGAAACATTTCAAGATTCCCAGTCTGTTTCGTTTTTGTATATATATATATAAATAAATAATATATATTTATATATATATATATTTATTATATTATATATAAACATCGTTTAGCATCGTGTGATTGTACACACAAATATATTCTAAAAAGAATGCTAATTAACTTATTCTTACATGAAAACATCGTTCTATTGAAAATTGATAATGTATTTACTTCAAACGACGCATCGACAGTAAATACATCGCTACTATTGTATGATTATTCTCAAGCTACTTAGCGCACTGAATGTTTCAGTTTTGGAAACATGAATTTTTTTTAATTATACTATGGCAATTTGCCGACGGACATCTTATTTAGATTTTTTTAAGCAATTGTTTATATAATGTATAGATATGTATATATTAGCAGAAGAAGGAACGTTTCTGTGAACATTATTCATTTAACAATTGAAGTCTCTACCGTCTCTTGTTGCAGGCTGTTATTCCAGTTTACACTTATTTAACGTTACAGCGTGTACAGAAAAGTAGCTTAGCNATATATTATTTTCTATATAAACATCGTTTATCATCATGTGATTGTACACACAAATATATTCTAAAAAGAATGCTAATTAACTTATTCTAACATGAAAACATCGTTCTTTAGAAAATGTATAATGTATTTACTTCAAACGACGCAAAGACAGTAAATACATCGCTACTATTGTATGATTATTCTCAAGCTACTTAGCGCACTGAATGTTTTAGTTTTGGAAACATGTTTATTTTTTAATTGTACAATGGCAATTTGCCGACGGACATCTTATTTAGATTATATTTAAGCAATTGTTATTATAATGTATAGATATGTATATATTAGCAGTAGAAGCATCGTGTCTGTGAACCATTATTCATGAAAACAATTGAAGTGTCTACCGTCTCTTGTTGCAGGCTGTTATTCCAGTTTACACTTATTTAACGTTACAGCGTGTACAGAAAAGTAGCTTAGCAATTCAGTTTCCTCAAGTGACATTTTCTTGCATTGTTATCATCCACAATTCGGTAAGATAAACCACTAGATTCGCACGGCGTATAAACTGTCTACATAAACGCATCACTTGCATATGTATGAAGCGAAGACATTGACCCGAACGGAATAGAAATCCATTGAAATGAAATTAAGTACGAACAAATCAATCTAATTTGGAGTTCTCTATCGCCCGCAAAATCTCATTTGGACTAGCAGTCGAAAGTGGCAATCGCTAAACAATTGTTAAAGGATTTTACTTTCAATATATTTGTAACTGTCTGCAGGAAATGTCAATGAACCATATATACCAAACAATTTAACTCAGAGTATTGGTTAGCCTACTAGTTAGACAATAAATCGACTTCCGTAATTTATCTTACATGTGTAAGTTACACTGATCCAATCGCTATCACAGTGCGGTGTTTTGCATTGTCAGACACACCAAACCTCTCCAAAATATTTTACTCGACAAATATGGCGGTTATATTTACAAAATGTTTTAAATGTTCCTTTCAAATGTGGAAAAAATCTAGCCTAGTACTATTAAGATATAAATTCATGTACGCAAAATGTAATACACGTCATTCGTGAAGCAGCGGTCAAACTTAATAAAAGAAATTAGTAATTATATTTAATCATATACGCATAAGAAGCGATTGGATCCAAAAGCCAAACATTAAGGTTGATCTCTTCATTACGATATTTTACGAATAGTACGTAATCAGGTTGTTTGTCAGAGAAAACACTATCAATCATAGCAAAAGGTTAAAATCATCAAATGGCAACACCATAGATTGCTGCAAATTGAGCGTAATTGTCGCCTAAATTTAATAAATCAATACCATCTCTACGTAATGAAATAACGAGTGTTCTGATTATAGATGATAATGAGAAAGCTGTTTCACTTCACGATTATTTTGCGCTAAACTCTTTTATTAATGATTATAACCAAGCAGAACCATTAAACTATAACTCAAGCGAAAATATCTCCTGTTGAAAATGCGATTTTCAATATTCAGTACAATATAAGCCCAATTTAAAATTCCATTCATGATAAATTGGCAAATGTGTGTGCAGTCTTTGAAAATGGTGATCACTGGTTTCAAATAATCGAAACATATCTATATTGGATAGCCTAGAGAATGTATTCAAAAGGATTCTCTGAAAACACATATTTAATTTCTTACATGCATATTTGTAACAGTTTCAAGCAATCGCAGTCGTGCGTTCTACAAGTTGATTCCACTGGTCATCAACTAGTTAACATTTATGACATATTTTGTAAAGATGTTTGAACATTGCTTCAACCTAAGAGTTGTCGTTTTTATTAAAATAAAGTAATTGATGAGGTTTGGCACAGGTATTTATTGAAGAATCTTCATTCTGCTGGAAAAAAAACGGTACTTACTCAAATTGATAACTGATGACCTGACTAACGGAAAACAGAAAACTGTGTCCCAAGGCACTATATCCAATTTTGCTGATATATTAGTAGATGTGTCTCAAGGGTCAATTCTCCTTCCGATAATGTTAAAAATATAAATGAATGGCATAGTTCACAATATACGACCATTCGTACATCTTTTTGCCGATGATAAATCTATACATACTAGTTAACTCTCCTAAAGAACAAATAATGAGCTCAATACAAGAAAAAAATGACCATATAAACACATGGGCTCAAAAAACGGCATGTCAGATTAAATCCCGTCAAGTCAGAATCCCTTATCATATCCAGAGAATGCAAATGGCATATCCAACAATCTGTTATGGTTTAAAATGAGCTAAGGTTTACACTTTTCAAATGATTGTTCCTTGGAATTAACATATTGAGCATGTCCAATACAATAACAAACGATTGTCTATTATGCGTCGCCTTAAATATATATATATATATATAGAGAGAGACGTAAGCGCCTATATTTTTCATCCCAAAGTCCTATACTTGAATTTTCTGATGTAACATTTGTCAGTACAAAAAGATGACTAAGAAACAAAACAGAAGCTTAGAAAAAGGGCATGGCTGTACAAAACGTGTTTCGACAAATTAGTTAAACAGAGATACATGTAGGTTAGGAGACATTAAATTGGGGATGCGGAAAATAAGAACTAATGTGTTAAACTACACATAACTCTTACACATACTTATCTTAAATCTTCTGTTTCTGATACAATCTGAGCGAATACGTCTTATCCTTATATCATTTGTTTCAATACATTATTTATGTACTACGCACATTTAAACACATAATGTATATGCCTACTGAACCATAAAGTTTAACTTATGATACCATACATTTGAACCTTATATTTTATTTGGAATTTATAGCATCCTTAAAATTTAAATAATTATAATACACCCTTTAGGGGTGCCTTGTAATATTTACTTGACATATACTACCTTAAGCGAATAAAGATACAATATAATGCGTGGAACCTATAACGACTACTCAGTAAACAATTTGTTATTTAATATTTCTTTATCGATATTTTATTGAGACCAATTTGATAATTAATTGATTCGTGACCAAACAGAAGGTATCGTCTTACATTCGGAAAAAATGTAAATCAGGAAGTATGATTGCATATCAAATTATATCACTGTCTGTGAGTGGAAATTAGTTTCCTCTGCCGATTTATGGCGGTATAAGCAATTAGTCTCAATTCATGATTAAAGCATATCATATTGCCATTATTATTGAGCATCATACTAATATGTTACTTGAGAAGGTATATATTTTATATTGTACCATGTAATATGCTGCATATTATTTTCTGTAATATCAAGATCAATGTTATTAAACAGTGCACCCAGTGTAAAAAGTTTATGATTATATTAATTTATAATGAGTAATATTGTAACAACACATCAAAGTATTTTGAAATATTATTATATAAATGTGTTTTATTACGGTAAATAACTAAACTCAATAGAAAGAAACAAATAAATTACATTATTTGTATTTAACTAAAGGCTACAGGTGAAATGTTTTAAATAATACACATTATTTGTATTTACCGAAAAACAGAAATTCATTTCGTCGAGGCACATGATTATGATACAATGCTTACTACAGTAATTTGAATATGCTTGATAGTAATAGAAAACTATTTGAGTGTAATATTTTGTTGTTGTTGTTGTTGTAAAATACATGTCATTATAGATCGTGTAGGTAAATATACGTAGCAGTAAGCAGTGATTGCAGCTTATACGAAAACTCAAATATAGGCAGCTCAAAAGCTATGTTCACATGAAAATTCGTAATTGCAAAATGATATTCTTACATTTAAAAGCATTTAATTATACATATACAATACAGATCACCTTTTTTTACATTATTTCAATTATTTGTTGTTAGAGTATAACAGTTGAATCTGGAAAGAAATTGAATGTATTAAAATACAATAAATACAGTACATTATAGACACATACACGTAGAGAATATGATAAATCTGACACGATTTCAGAAATTTTACATCCATATGAAATATAATAATTGACAATTGATAAAACGGTGTGCAAATACAGTTTTGTCAGTAAATCAAAAGAAAACGTTTTACTCATACATCAACACGAAACATATGTGTAACTATCCCTAACTAAAAAAAGGTTTATATATGTAACAGCATAATCTTTGTGGCAACGTTTTATTTTCTGCTATAATAAAATGGTAGTAACTGAGGTCTTAATTATAAACACATCCTACACACCAAAAAAAAAAAAAAATCATCTTATAATGTACTACGCATTTTTAACTTCCTGTTGCCTATAGGAACGATTTGAGGAGCATCTTAGTCTATGAGCACTTATATTATGATTCAACTATTCTTACTACTTCACAAATCTAAATAAGGCTGACATTATAATACTATTTGCGATATCTTGAAAAAGCCATAAACCTAAGCTACAAAATTACTTTTTATGTAATGAACATCAATTAATGTCTTGTTTTCTTTCTTTCTGGTTTTGTCGGGTTTTCGGTAAGTAATTCTCCTGACCCGTCAACTGTCCCCTAAGGTGGAGTTCAAAAGGGTAACTCTCCTGACCCGTCAAATGTCTCTTAAGGTGGAGTTCAAAAGAGCAACTCTCCTGACCCGTCAACTGTCTCCTAAGGTGGAGTTCAAAAGAGTATCTCTCCTGACCCGTCAACTGTCTCCTAAGGTTGAGTTCAAAAGAGTAACTCTCCTGACCCGTCAACTGTCTCTTAAGGTGGGGTTCAAAAGAGTAACTCTCCTGACCCGTCAACTGTCTTCTAATGTGGAGTTCAAAAGAGTAACTCTCCTGACCCGTCAACTGTCTCCTAAGGTTGAGTTCAAAAGAGTAGCTATCCTGACCCTTCACCTGTCTCCTTAGGTGGAGTTCAAAAGAGTTACTCTCCTGACCCGTCAACTGTCTCCTTAGGTAGATTTCATAAGAGTAACTCTCCTGCCTCGTCAACTGTCTCCTAAGGTGGAGTTCAAAGAGTAACTCTCCTGACCCGTCAACTGTCTCCTAAGGTAGAGTTGAAAAGAACAGAAGTATCTGAGGCGGACACAATAAGGGCAAGGAGTCCGGCACTGCACTTACCCGGTGGGACTTTGGCGAGAACTATTCTCGTTATATGTACCTAAAAGTGTTATTTTTGGCTGTATTGCGAGGCTCCATGGTTTCATCGAGTCCTCTGTGTAGCATGATAGTTCCGTCTTAAGGATTCGGGCTTCCTGTCTGGGTTACATCACCCTTAGCCAATGGTAAAATGCCTTCACCTGTGAGCCCAGGGAGCACGTGTTCCCAGGGATCCTTCCACTGCGGCTAGAAGTTATAACGTCTCTTGATCCTGTAAAAAGGATATATTTCCATTGATGGATGTTTGCGTCAACCTTTCGGTCACCCACATTTCTGGTAAAATCAAAGCCAGTTGGTCCGGAGGTGCTCATTTGTACAATAAGGCATCTCACATATATACCTATATCTCACAATTATACCTATATCTAGGAGCCGTCCCCTTATCCGGCACCTGGGGATTTGCTTGGTTGGGGATGAAGGCCCCACTAACTATTTGGGGTAGCCTAGACATACAATTGATTTTATTAGGATTGCTATTACATCATTAACCTACATTAAACTATTGAAGTAAACGTATTGTCTAAAAATCATATTAACTTAATCTAATATTTGAAAATATAAACATGTCTTACAAATTGACAGTTCAGGAAACCTAGTTCGCCATTAACAACATCATTTTGTACATCTTCACTGCCGCAGTTTAAATTTTGCATTTTAAGTAAACAAAATATTTAATCTGTGCGTCCTATAAATATCGGTGATTATATCAAGCGCAACCTTACCTTAAAGTGAAAACAATAATAGAAAGGCGCTATAAACGCGCTATAAGGTTCAGTATCTTCTTTATTTATGTGAAAGCATTTAAGCTTGAAATTAGATCAGTTGTCAAAAAGCAAACGGTCTCACCAGCTAATTGCACTGTAGAACCCAGACATAAGTGTATAATATAAACACACTGTGGACAAAGTACGGGGCAACTTTGTACAGCGGCCACACGGCACCAAAACTAAGTGTTGTAAATGTTATATACAACAATAGTAAAACAACTCTAATGTTTCGCCGAGTGAAAGAAGCAATTTAGTGAACATAGCAGCTCCGGTTAGATTGAAGCTGTTCATCAGTGATAATAATTACCGCTGACGTCACCTAGCATCTGCTTAAACATTACTCTACACTGTTTTTTTCTACCCTTTTAAACATCGTGATTTTATATATCTAGCGCTTACAATTTCCCTGCAGTAGTTTATGATCTAAGCAATTTGAATACATCGAAATTAAAAGTGGAGACAAACATTCGCACTGTATAACTCCAACCATGCATTTATAATTATCGCTTAATTCGTTACAATGTTTAACTTGAGATTGTATTTAATCACTAATCGACCTTATTATATCAAGTATAAGACCAGGTTTACCACATTTTATGAATTTATACCATTTATCACGGACAACGTTATCCAATCAAATCGTGAAACATATAAAATCACAATACAATAAATTCGGGGCTAGGAGACCATGCAACCAAACAAAATTATTAACTATGATCAATGCAGACTTAAATACCGTCTGGGCCTTTATATACATACACTTACTTTCTGCGCAATCAGCCACTCTATAAAGTAATCTTTTACTAAATAATTGTCCCAGAGTGCTAAGCAGTGTAAAACCTCGATACATGTTGACTTCCTTAACACTGCCTTTCTAGTGTAAGGGAATTACGCTACCATTAATTACCGTGAGGTAGGAATGAACATTTAAGTACATATTTTATAAAATAACGATAATTTAAACATGATGCATAGTACATAGACATCACGTACTGGTTCTAGTCCCAGGAAACGGACTCGAGAGCGTTTCAAATAAGCCTTTAAAACAATATTTAATTTTTGCGATGCAATCTAGCTAAACTAAATAGGTTTAAACGTAATAACATTGCCAATACAATTGACATGGTGGTGTTTTAAATAAGTTATTGGTGTTATACATATGAACGAAGTATCTTTATATCAAACCATATGCATTCGTCGAATTTGAGCATTTGCTTGCTTAAAGCCCATAACATTCTAATTGGAGTTTGGATTTCAAATCAAAGCCAACGACGAGAGGAGCATTTTTGCACAATTTCATTTAAACTTTCCTCAGTTATAAAACTATCAGCTACAGCAGTGACCTAATATTCTTCGTTGCTAATAGTGACGGATTGAACATATTCTTTTTGATAGAATTGCGACAAAATTTAATTGGCTAAAAAGTGTCCGATTGATAACAGCAATATACACTTCAAATAAGTATAAACTAAAATGAGAAAGCCGCAAAACTAAAATGAGAAAGCCGCAAAACGTCCTCTTTTTGAAGATTGTTAACGGTGCCGCTGTTAAAGACATTTTACATTCTGCTCTTTTTCTTCTATTTTATATATGGTGTCTATCTCATTCTTCCTGTACATGTTTGGTAGCTAAATTGCTGAATACATTGTTGATAACACGTATAAGAACTTTATATGAATGTTATCAATAAACATACATTCTGGGTTCGTCTGGGTTCGGAATCGTTTTATTAATGCACGTTCGGGAATAATTATATCAATTAAGCGAAACCAACAACATTTACTATGCGTTGAATTAATTATTAATTTGATGTATTAAGGCCATTTCCCACTTGATTGAATACATGTTATTTGGTCATTGTCCTGCATATTCTGACCTGATCTGTTACGGTATGAGCATATTAATATTATTTTACCAGTATTTACTACGATATTATAGAGGGGTATTCGTTGTTGCAAATGTAAGATAATATTTTCACGAGTGGCGGAGGTACGAGTGTGACATATCTGTTTAATATGACCATTCATGAAATGTTAATACGATCCTTAATTGATATCATAAAACACTATTTTTATTTTATCCGTAATGCCGATAAATACAAAAGTGCGCGAACTTTGCTTGTGCGCCATTAAATGTCGTGTAGTGTTACGATAATAAATATTGAATTGTATCATTTATCGTCTGTAGTTCTACATTTCGAATTTCACGCGGATGATCATTTTCTTCGCATATTGTTATAAAATGAATATGAATCCCATAACACTTGGCACTTGGCCAGAGGGAAATGATCCATCCTTATCACTTCAATCGAGATGGAATGAACGAGTTGTCATTACCGGTATTCTGCGCTCATTTATCCTACAGCATAACATAAATTATTTTTGTATGGTTATAAGGCAAAAGGTTACATTTAAATGACTCACGGACTGTGCTAGATAATCGCTTTTAGGAGATATGAAGTATGCGTCAAAACCAGTCACCTTTAAGCTTTTTAAAACATTGCTTGAATAAGAAAAATAGATATTATCACCTTTGTTGAATCATTTAAAGCAATTGTAGTCAAACATGAATTGCTTTGACCACCGGCTTATGAGAAGGGTCGTTATCCTGGAATCAATCGCTAGTTTAGATTTTGCCCCTTATGGCTAAATACAAATGATTACAGCATAGACAGCGAATACCATTTTTTAATGTTCTGTCCCACTTATGAAGACTTACAGCATCGTTAATTCAGAGACATTTGTTTGGCATTGCCCTAGTCATTTATAAAAATCAGGTTTGATAAAAAATGTTTAAAGCAGTTTTGCAATCGCAATATATATGGACGCTGCATTTATATTTAAAGCAAGTCTATTGTAACATGTTTATTTTGCGTTGTTTAAATAAACATTATTGTAACTTTAAATATTATTTATGTGTTTAACGGTATGAACAATGAAATTAATAGTTTGGCTAGTGTTGCATGATATTATTGGATATGAACAACTAAATCAACTGTTTGTTTTATAGTTGTGTACTATTATTAGATAAAATTATGTTCATATAAAATGGACAGTTTAAATACAAGTTTATGCGTTTGAATTGTATTACATGCATATTAATTTTAGTGTTTTGTATACAACGATATATGACAACTAAATTAACAGTTTATCCATATTATTATTGCGATAGACAATGTGATTATTAAATACAACCTTTAGCTATTGTTGATTATTCTTGATGTTTAAACAAGGAACATTGAATGTGCAATTTAGAAACTATTTTATATTACTTATGTGTACAACGATACATACATTATATGGCATGTATTGTATACATGATATCAGTTATGCAATTTAAATTACTTTGTTGTGCTACTTATGCACGTGCATGTAGTATAATCTTTAGGTCACACTCCCATTGTCATTCTTATTGATTTAGTAAAAGATGTGCATTATGATGTATTTTTGTTAAGTTCATTTCTTATTTTACTGCACACTTAAAGAAAAATATTCGAGAACCTATTAAATAAATTCCTTTAATATTACAGTGTTCCATTCGAAAACATGTGTTCATGTTAGCGTCACTATTCGCTGAGTTCTTTTAAAAATTGTGGGGAATAATTGTGCAGTTTGCAGATTATTCTTACTATGATATAGACTACATGAATATCTCTGCGTGCACACCAATACTGTAAAAGCGTCGCATGTTTATACGCCGTATCTTAATGGTATATGTTATGGGTATTATAACGTAATCAGGTTGTATTCCGATAAGAGAAGCAAAAATTACAATACACTTACAATCAAAGCAAAGGGTTAAACTCATCAAAATGTTTATTCCAAATGTTGCTAAAAATTAAGCGCAGTTTTGTGCCACCTTACGATAATAAATCAATACCATCTCTACGTAATGAATTTACGAGTGTCCTGATTATAGATGATAATGAGAAAGCCGATTGACTTCATGATTATTTTGCTCTTCAGTCTTATATAAATGATTCGAACCAAGACTTAAGCGGAAATATCATTCACTCCATTTCTATAACACCAGATGAAGTATAAGATTCTTTCAAAAACGAAAAATTAGGCAAACACTCAAGCCTTGATCGGATTTTACGTAGATATATACATAAGTTAAAATCCGATTTCCAATCTTAAGTACTATATTAGCCCAATATCAAATTCCAGACGCATGGGCGATGGCAAATGTGTGTGCAGTCTATGAAAATGGTGATATATCACTGGTCTCAAATAATCGACAAATATCTAGTTTGAATAGCCTAAAGAAGGTACTCTAAAGTATGCTCTAAACATATATATTTACTTTCTTGAATGGATATTTCTAACATGTTCAAGACATTGCAGTCATGCGTTCTACTAGTTGATTCCACTGCTAATCAACTAGCTTACATTTATTACAGATTGCCTAAAGCGCTAAACAATTGCATCAACGTAAGTGTTGTCTTGGTTTTATTTCAGTGAAGTATATGATACCACACAGGTATTGATTGCACAAACTTTATTCTGCTGGAAATATTGGTTAATTGATAACTGATTACCTGACTTACAGAAAACAGAAAACTGTGTTCCCAAGGGCTACATCCAATTTTGCTGATATATTAGTAGGTGTGTCTCAAAGGTCTATCCACCGTCCGCTGATGCTTTTAATATAAATGAATGGCATAGTTCACAATATACGACCATGTTAACATCTATTTTCCAATGATAAATCTATACATAATATTTAACTCCCCTAAACAAAAAGCAATGTAATGACAAGAACCCAATGACCATATACGCACATGGGCTAAATAACGGCATATCAACTTTAATTATACTAAGTATATATATTAAATTTATACTTGCAATATCGTTAATCACCATTATGTAGTTGTGGTGCATTGGGAACAGTATTATATTGCTTCCTAAAATCCATTTTAGTATGCCAACAACGAGAAATATCCTTACATAGTATATATCCAATTACAATAACTATCGTTCACACTATTTTATTCTCCATATTCCATGCAGTTCACGTGAACATACACTCAAGAAAACGGTTTGACTTCTAGCTCTCTGTCACAGAGACTGGATTATCCTTTCTTCAACTATTCTCTCTTATTTTATTCTCTTTCTCATTGTCCACACTATTTCTCATCCCTCGTTCTAGAAATCTTCCTTCGTCCTCAACGGGTTATATCCTTTTGTGGTCTTTTTCATCATACACTATTAATATTTGTTTGTAACCAAACACAGCTCTATCACCCTTTATTAATATAACATACTTTAGTGCCAAATATTTATTAAGGAGAAGAACACTATAAAATGTATCGTCCGTTGTACTCTATTTTTCGGACGTGTAATTAGATGTAGCTTTAGGTGTACTGTATCTCATCTTGTCCATAAAAATGTAATACAATATGTTTACTTAAACCAACTCTGCATATCAATCTGGATCATAATATACTGAGTAATTCAAATCACTGTACTTGTATTAAATGAGAAAATGAAGGTATATCACGATTATGAGGGGAAAAAGTATCGTTTTAGCAACAATATTTTGATGTGAAATCAAAAGGTATACATTACATGCAAACTCTGATACTGACATGAGTACAATAACAATTGTACTAATTATGCTGTGTTGTTTAAATAAAGGTATTTGCTTTCAATTATATAATTTCCTCAAAATATGCAACGGATCAAACGTTTATAAAGAGTGTATTATGTAAAGTTATTTTCCACCGACAAGCTTATAGATTTATAGCTTGATATATATATTTTAATTACTGTTATTCGTTCGTCTCGCCGTAAGCTTCAGTGAACAGGCTTATTTAAAACTATATGTTGTACATATTCGCGAAATGTGTATAAGTAAGTATATCTAATTTTAAGTTGTCAGTTTAAACTCATCTTCTTAATATGTCATCCTTTTAGATCTAAATAGTTTGGTTTTAATTGACCCACATTTTAATATGTCTACTTTTTATGCAAATAATTGTTTTTTATAACTCAAATCTGTGATATTCATCCCATGCCTCTCTATGTCAATACCATCAATATCCAAGGACCACAATGGAAATAAGAGATTACGTTCTCTTTTTTTAGTAATCCTTGGTGTAATGTTAATGACATGGTTTCATTTCTCATACATGTTTATTGTTTTACAATTTTATCATGTATGTAGATATTGTTTTTTCTTGTTGTATCATTATACTGAAATAAATCTATATATATATATTGTAGCTAAAGTGGTCATGATTTGCTCAATGTCGTTCCAAGTTTGTTTGTTTGATGAAACATGCATGAAAAAGTCATAATAGGGCACATATTATTCTTAAGTTTTGTACAAAAATCACAATGTACCGTTTTAAGACATTGTTAATGTTGTTTTAGTTGTTCCGTTTAAAAGGTATATGTACACTTGACGTTTAAAAATGTTTATTTAATAAACAAATATAACTATACTGAAAATGCTTCAAGTCTCCAGACTTGTGGAATTTTGTATCACATGATACGTCATAACGTCATGACGTCACAACATAAACCATGAAACTAAGACACATTATTGTGGAAATTAATTGCGTTAAATTCCGTATTTTTTAATATTGACTCATGTTCTACTTCTTAGTGCTAATTTATTATCATATATAGAAATAAATGCTCACAATATATGTATACGTCGTGATGTTTTGCTGTTTTTAAAATAAATTATGTTATTCAAGTATTATGCAGCAAACATTAATTTGTTGTTCTGTGCATTGCCCCTTTTATACATAATGATTTGTTTTCATGATATATCAGTTCATATTATATATATATTTTTTCAATCCATTATTTCTGTAATACGCAAATACATAATGCGTAATCCAACAAAACCATCAAGTTAAAAGTATGATGAAATAAATGATAACCTTATATTTTGTTAATATAAATCCTTAAAGTTTGATTAATTATTATTTGAATTTTACCCTTTAGGGTGCCTTGTAATGTTCGCGTTACATATATAACCCTAGGCGAATTTAGATACGATCGAATGCGTGAAACCGTAAACGCCTGCTAAGTTGACATGTTTTATTGAAATGAATATTTCTTTCCTCGACTTGTTATTGATACCAATTTGATAATTAATTGATACGGAACCAAGCAGAAGATATGGTCTTACATTCGGAAACTATAGGAAATCAGGAAGTCTGATTGCGTATCATATAATATCGCTGTCTATGAGAGTGTCCTCAGGCGAGTTGTTGCGGTAGAGACAATCGGTCTCATGTTCTGCTTAAAGCATATTATATTGCCGTTACTATTGAAAATCATTATACTACGTTATTTTGGTTTGGAAAGGTATATTTGTTATATTGTATCATGTAATATATTGTATATTATTTCAGGTACAATCAAGACCTGACTTATTAAAGAAGACATCTAGAGGACCAAACGCCCAAGTGGACAACGTAAGCGTACCTTGTTTACACAGTGAATTGTTTATGATTATACAAATTAATAATGACTTCTAATGCAAAAATACATAGATGTATGTTAATATATTGGATGTTTCTTTTATACAGATCATGACATTCATAATAAACCTTATAAACAACTATTGATAGTTATTATATAAATATGTTTTATTACCGAAAATTACTATGGTCAATAGCAAGAAACAAATATATTAACTATTTCATTTTTTTTACTAAAGGCTACAGGTGAACAATATATATAATAATGATTCTTTGTATTAACCAAAAGAAATAACAATACACTTCATCGAGGCACATGACTATGCTTCAATTTTACTATAGTTGTTTGTATATGCTTGATAGTAATAGAAAAAGAATTGAGTGTAATATTGTGTTTTCCTTTTTATAAAAGACATGCCAGTATAGCTCACGTAGGTTAATATACGTAGCATTAAGCATTGGTTGCAACTTTTACGAAACGAAAATATAGGAAGTCCAAAGGCTTCGAATTTAAGCATTTGCTTGCATAGAGCCCATAGGATTCTAATCGGAGTTTGGATTTCAAATCAAAGCCAACGACGAGAGGAGTATTTTTGCACAATTTCATAAAAACGTTCCGCAGTTATTAAACTGTCAGCTACAGCAGTGACCTAATATTCTTCGTTGCTTATAGCGAATAATTGAATTGTCATATTCTTCTGCCATTGGTAGAATTGCGAAAAAAAGTAATTGGCTAAGAATTGTAAGATTGATTTTAGCAATTTACACTTTCAAATTAGTAGATAGTTAAAATACAAAGCCGAAAAACGTCTTTTTTTCTTGTGCTTTGCAGATTGATAACGGGGCCGCTGTTAAACATATTTTACATTCTGCTCATTTTCTTCTAATTCTTATAATTTATCTTTCTCATTCTTCCTGTACATGTTTGGTCGCTTAATTGCTGAATACATTGTTGATAACATTTATATGAACTTTATACGAATGTTATCAATAGAAATAAATGCTTGGTTCGGATTCGTTTTTATTTAATGCACGTTCGGGAATAATTCTATCAATTTAGCAAAACCAAAACATTCTTTTTTTTTTATACGTAATTTCGATAAAAACAAAAGTGCGCGATCATTGCACATTGCTAGTGCGTCATTAAATGTCGTGTAGTGTTACGTCATAAATATTGAATTGTATCATTTATCTTCGGTAGTTTTACATTTCGAATTTCACGCGGACGATCATTTCCTTCGCATATTGTTATGAAATAAATATGAATTCCATAAAACTAGGCACTTGGCCAGAGGGAAATGGTCAATCATTATCATTGTAATCGAGATATAGTGAAATGAACGAGTTGTCATTACCGGTATCCTCCGCTCATTCATCCCACAGCATAACATAAAGTATTATATATAATTATTGTTATTAGGCAATATATTTCATTTAAATGACTCACTGACTGTGCTAGACAATCGCGTCTAGGAGATATAAAGTATGTGTCAAAACCAGTCCATTTTAAGCTTTTTAAAACATTAATTGAACCAGAAACATAGATATCATAACCTTTGCTGAATCGTTTAAAGCAATTTTAGTCAAACATCCATTGCTCTAACCACCGGCTAATGAGAAGGGTCGTTATCCTGGAAAGGATCGCTAGTTTAGATTTGGCCCGTTATGGCTAAATACAAATGATTACAGCATAGACAGCGAATACCATTTTTTAATTGTCTGTCCCACTTATGAAGACTTACAGCATCGTTAATTCAGAGACATTTGTTTGGCATTGCCTAGTCATTCAAACAAATCAGGTCTGATACAAATGTACCAGACAGTTTTGCAATCGCAATATATCTGGACGCTGCATTTATCTTTGAAGAAAGTCTACTGTAACATGTTTATTTTGCGTTATTTCAATGGACATTATAGTTACTGTTAATATTATTGATGTGTTTAACGGTATGAACAACTAAATCAATAGTTTGGCTAGTGTTGCATAATATTATTGGGTATAACATTGGTAATAGTATATGGACAATTTAAATACTATTTTATATGTGTGATTTGTATAACATGCAAATTAATTAATGATGTATTTAACGGTATGTGACAACTAAATTAACCGTTGATCCATATTAGTATTGTTGATAACAATGTGAATATTAAATAGAACATTTGGCTATATTTTTTTTTATTCTTGAGGTGTAAACAATGAACATTGAATGTGCAATTTAGCAAATATGTTATATTACGTATGTGTACAACGATTCAAACAGTCTCTTGGATGTAATGTACACATTACCTCAGTTATGCCGTTTAAATTACTTTGATGTGCTTCTAATGTAAGTGTACATAGTATAATCTGTATAATTATTGAACAATAATCAACATGTCACACACATATTGTCATTCTATTTGATTATGTGCATTGCGATGTATTAAAGTTAATTATTGTGCTTATTCTACTAGGCTACATGAATATCTCTTCATGCATACCAATACTTTAAAAGCGTCTCATTTGTATACGCACGTATCTTGATGGCACGTATTATGGGAACACTCTGGGCGTATGTGCCGGCAGATGGGCGGGCGGACTTCACCCCTCTTACTTTAACAGTTTTCATGTTATCTTTACCAAACTTGTCGGTAATGTGTGTTGACTTATTGAAATGGAACTGAATTAAATAAGAAGCCCATTATCAGCAGGTTCTTCAGAGTTATTCCCATTTATTTCCTCAAACAAATGCTACATTAAACGTTTCCGCTCTCTGACTCGTACATTTGTGTTATATAATCTTCACCAAACCTTGTTGAAATGTTTGATGGCATAACATGGACCCACATAAGAAAGCCTAGTTAGAAAATCAGCCAACTCGTATAAGGCACTTTAGAGTCAGTGCCTGTTATTTATACAACATAGTTCTCTTCGACTTAAAACAGAACAACGCCCGGCACTCGCGCAGATATTCATAATACGCCCGTTTTTAAAACAGGCGTATACACAAGCAACTTTTGTTTAAATAAGAGTGAGTAAAACTCAAATTGAGATTAAGAGCAATAAGATTACATTATGCGCAAGATTTAAAAAAAACAAATTTATTTTTAGAAAATTCTCTCTTCAATATGGATTGTATTTTGTAAAAGGCGACAATCTTTTAAAACAAGGTGCAAAATATTGCCACGATGCGTTGGCAAAGAGTGGTTCACGCCTTTGCCTGGAAGACAAACAACCTAGTATTAGAAACTGCCTCGTGGTGACCGATTTAAAACAACTATGCATCAATCTATTGAAATGAGCTTCCTGTGTGTTGCATGCGTTTCATATGCAATGCGATCAAATTCGTGACAATTCATTATGTTTGAAGCCATACATTATTAATTGCATAACAACAACGAAGCCGCCGTTTAATATCCGTTAGCGGTTGAAACAGAATTACTGTAAAAAATATAAAACAACATGTGTTACCTTCATTTTTATGTGTACAATTAATATCTAACGGCAAAATATTCTCATAACGATTAAATTTAAACGGACAAAAAAAGTCGGTC
Organism: Dreissena rostriformis; assembly: GCA_007657795.1. Taxonomy (NCBI): domain Eukaryota; kingdom Metazoa; phylum Mollusca; class Bivalvia; order Myida; family Dreissenidae; genus Dreissena; species Dreissena rostriformis. Next base: position 88,134 of record VMBQ01000956.1, on the reverse strand, counting down.
TCATGTCAATAGCGTGTACATAAAAGCACAGTATCGTCATAACGATTATAATAAACTGGAACTGAGATAATCATTCGGTCTCATGTCAATAGTGTGTACATAAAAGCACAGTATCGTCATAACAATTATAATAAACTGGAACTGAGATAATAATTCATGTCAATAGTGTGTACATAATGAACCAGTCATCTTCTTCAGACGAGCCGTAGCATTACCTATTTTCACATTTGAAACGATTTCCAACAATCCGGCATATAACTGATGACTTTAATATAAAAACTTAATATTGAAAACAAACAAAAAATATTTAACCTAGAGAGATGATTGTGTTTGCTGAGCAAATATAAATATATACATCTGTCATTTTGTGACCTATTTGTCTAATAAATATCACTATCCTCAGCCAATTATGACTCCATTTGATGAGACAACTTATTTGATACCTCACCATTGCCGAGGTGGTCATATAAAACCAGGAAGTCTGATTGCTTTATTTTCATTATCCAGTAAAAATCACCGTCAGTGTTAAGTTGTGGTTTCCTCATTCATATTGTGACGGTACATGCGGAAAGTGTCGATATAAATACAATCTTCAGAGTAAACCGCTTGCTTATGTGGTTTTGATAAAGTAAGCATCGAAAGTTTTGTAGTAAAAACGAGACTATTGCGAGTTGAATACCTTTATCATAAACCTTACACAATTGAGCTTTACTGATTTAGTTATTTCAACAAAAGTATAACAATGCTTACCAGTAAAAACGAGCATGCATTGACATACATATGTACAATGTTAGTGTTTCCATGTCTAATGTAAGCAATAAAGTCCCAACGCTATGTTACAAACGTGTTTAAAATTACCCCGACCGAATTGCTGCAGGCATAGAAAACATGACGATGGCTATATTCAAAGGCACACACCTGAGGTATGAGGGCATCTTTGTGGGTTAAAAGTATGTCGTGCACATTTTAACTTCGGGATGATTACATATATCATTTTTCAGTTGAGTCGCTTGAGAAAAGTACAATTTGTTTTCTCTACAAACAATTGTTCGGACATACCTATCGTAAAACCACCAACCAACACAGTGCCTCAAACTTACCAAATCTCAAACTTCGATTGCGGAGGTATAATGAACTAATATAATAATATAATATTGATATACTGATTATTATATCAGTATGAAAAACACTAACCAACATGACCACGCATTGAACGTGTTTGTGCTTACAGGGAACCAATGTAATGTTTACACATAATACAACATTCAAACCCAAACACAAGATGTAGTTTTATTTGTAAACTGTGCTATTAAATGTTTAGTCTTTATTAATAAAACGGGGTAGCAGAACACTTGTCTGCTTCGTTATTAATATATAAGAATTGGACCGCCATACCTCTACCACTGAAAATACTTGTCTTAAATTGGAAACAAATACGCTGAAGAAAAAAGGCAAACTAAGAGAAAGCTATATTTTCTGCCGAGATTTGTTTGACATTTAAGTGGTGACCTTGATTTTTTGAAAGCGTGATTAACTCTTGACGTTTCAACGTTCTGTAAATGACCTTTTATTTCCATGAAATTCCCTCATGGGTCATGAAAGATATGAAGCGGATACGTAAACAATAAAGGCTAAAGTAATGAGATTTTAGTTTGACATTGACAAGGATGATTTATGCCTTCTGTACATCGCCTCAATGACCTTGGAGTGTAGCTAAGTGTAATGAATGCTTAGACTTAATTAAGCAGACACGAACATGGAGGCTCATATATTTGTCATTTGAACTTAAATCAGCATAAGAGACTCATGCCTTCTGCGCATCTTCGAAATGACCATAACATTACAGCCAAGCAGCAGAAAAGTCATTCAATGCGAACGAAATATGTGGACCGGACTCGAATATAGAGACTAAAAAACTAGACATTGAAGTATGAAACTGACCTCAAATCAACGAGACTGAATCATGCCTTCTGATAATCGACTCAACGATCTTAATATGTTTGTAAAGTTGTAGAACATCCTTGAAAGGTTATATGAGATACGGTGCGGAAATGAAAATGGAGGCTCAAATCTTTGATCTTGAAGGAAGCCCTTGCCCTTAAGCCGGTATTCCTGACTCATTCTTTCTTCATATTGTCTTACTGTTCTTTACATTTGAGATATTGTTCAAAAGGTATTTGAGATATAGTTTGGTCACGAAAGTTAAACTGGCAGACAGACTGACTGATGTTATTTGACAAGAAAAATGATCACAAAGACACACAATCTGTACACGGAGCCGTTATATAATAACATATAATAAGTTATGCGTGTGCATGTATTTGCATGTATGTATACCAAATGTGTTTTAGACGCATGGCATATGACATGTAAGTATGCACAAATTCAATACTCGCTAATAGAAACTAATTGCAATATGTTTTCAATATAGTCTAACTTATTTGAATTGTTGACTGAGGTTGATTTGATATTAAGATCTAATAAATACTTATAATGAATACATTTAATTTGAACCATCTTTTCTATTTGTTTTACGTAGCGTTCGTCATCAGAAAGAACCAAGGTTAGACATGTAGATTCATTGTATACATACCGTGTTTTCATTACATTTGACTTCATTTTTGTCATCTGTATACGGATTCGCAAGCACACTAAGCAAATGTGCCTTCACTAAAAACACGTACGCTGAAGAATACAATTATCCGTTTGGCAGTTTTGTCGATATTTTTCCCCGACTATGGAAGGTCAAGCCCTTTTCCGAACTCCAGTAATTCGATACCAATTATAGTTTTAAACTAACAGCTAAACACAAGAAACGACGCTCCCGGCGTGTTTGCCTTCATCTTGAAAGTAGAATACAACAACTTGATATATATAAGAAAAGTTAACCAAAGTACTACTCATTGGTTAGATGTTAATCGAAGCAGCAGAACTGTAACTTTCCGAGGCACGATGAAATTAAAAAAGGGAATTCAACATCTGCTTGTATTAATTTACAATCTATAGAGGTATAGAAATGAGCATAATATGGTTTAATAGTCATATCATAGGCATTTTCCGTCCTCTTAAGAAAAAGGAAAATATCTACTGCTCGACTTAATATACAAGCTATATAGATATAGCAATGCACATAATATGTTTAAAATTTAGATCATCGTCATGTGCCGTCCTCTTTATAAGTCATTGCAAATGTGCATAATATTCAATATAGATTATGCACAAATACATGACTGTAAGTCATTTCGAATTCGTTATTAACTATAAAATGTATACATATATATCGCAATTGTGAATTATACATAATATTTTGAATTACATTTACAAAAGAAGGAAAATAAATAGCTATAATTTAAGATAAAAGAATGGAAATAAAGCAATAGCATCTTCATTTTTTCTAAAGAACATTATTTCTGTTGCTTCGAAAGAAAATACTTATTCTTAGAAAAGTTCATCGGTTTACTTTATGGTTTGGTCAAATTTTTCGACACCATTATGTCCACAATTACTTTCCGAATGCTGATTGAAACTAGTGGTGTATTTGTGTAGGATTTATTTCCCTTAGATTCAAAAAAATATATGTATGTTCTGAGTGAAGATGCTATACAGGCGAGAAAAGTTAAACATTTCGAGAAAACGTTTCATGTAAGTAACATATAAGAAATATAAATGCTCATGTTGTCCGTAATTGTAACGATTTTACACATACGATATCTTCACTGGGAAAAAGACCAACACATTCTACTTTATTTTAAATCGATGAGGGGAAACCACGTGACCGCGTTAGATTTGTGGACACACTCTGTACATCTCTGTTCAGTTTTTCATACATGTATTTAACATTTACATGGTTAGTCATTATTTTGCCCAATAGTAAAGAGTATTAGTATGCGTTAATCATAGTGGAGTATTTCATTGCCAAAATACAATCCGAACGTATACATGCTAATCCATCGTTTTAAGGCAGTTCTAAATTTCCGACCGATGGCTGACATGTTTTTCCGTCGTCATGGATTACATTTATAAACGAATATATGCTCGCCAAATTTAACTCCAATCGGAGTAATAAATTGGTACTCGACTTCGAAATAATGCGTCTCTCTTTTCTTGAACTTTATAAATTGCTCTCATTAGTCTGTTGTAGCAGACCAACTGCATTGAAAAAGGGTAAACAAACACTCAGAACATTAATTGAATGATTAATGAGTATAATTAAACAATTCGTATTGGTATCGAAGGTACGGAACAATATGAATATAAATAGCAGGATGATTTGTTTACACTCTGAACACTCGAACCGACAAAACTGTTTTCCGAATGCAAAAAGAGAGGATAATTAATATATGTTTCCACTGTATGAGAAATAATTCCAGTTTGCTTCATGTTGATTGTTGCATTATCTTGCATTACAAATTGTAAATATCATTTTTTCTGTGATTTGTGTGTCTTCTGATTATTATTTTTTAAACTTGTCTATGAACAGTGTGCGTGAGCATACATGCAGAAAACATATTCTGTATGCCCCAAGTGAAATACTAGCATATTACGCTATCTTCAAGACGCAATTGAATATATAAATGGGCGGCGCTCTGAGAAAAGTTTTTTTAATGCATGTGCGTAAGGTGTCATACCAGATTAGCCTGTATAGGCTAATCAGGGACGACATTTTCTGCCTAAACAGGATTTTTGCTAAGATAAGACTTTCTTTTAGCGAAACATATCTTAAAAGCGGAAAGTTTCGTCCCTGATTAGCCTGTGCGGACTACACAGGCTAATCAGGGACGACACTTTACGCACATGTATTAAATCCCCATTTTACAGAGCGAGGCTCATATTTTTAAGTACACCACTTTTAAAATAAACCTGCCACGATTCTCAGCTTGTTAAATAAACATTTAACATTTAACATTGAATCATTGGATTAATAGAGTACGAAACCTTTTGCGAAAAATTTCAAACAAATTCAAGAAATGAGTCTTCTTTAAAACAATAGTTTCATTTACAGTGAGAATTTGCACATATTTCATTTATTTGATAACCCGTCTCTGTATATCGGAGAACGAGTTTAACACGGTCACTGTTTTCGTTTTTTTATTGCTCGTATATTTATATGTTGAATAAAGTTTGAAAATAAAGTAGATACAATGAACACATAAGAGCACCTCGTATTTTCAATCATTATCCTAACGACTAATACTTCAGAAAACACTGAGTATCTGTAACACGAAGCAATCCCTGAAGACATCTTTTGTTAACTGTGACATCTTTAAATGAATTGTCCCTTTTGTTTATATGTATTATCAGTTAAAGGATCTAAGTTAATAATTATTACCAAACAACGAAAACTGCAATGGAGCGTGATCGCTTAATTCATTCAAATCACATACCATAAAGTTTGATTACAATCGAAAATTACTTTTTTTGGTTAACAGAAAATCAATTGCAAAAGAACAGTTATCCGAGAAAAGTGTGTGTTAACAACTATCGCATAGTATACCGTTAGTAATACGTAGTGTTTTTGACTTACACAGATCAAGCAATTTAATACCATTACTATTGTGTATTGTATGTATTGAGGCCCCTACAAAGGCTTGATCTTGTGAATAATCTACATCATCATTAGCTGAATTAATTGTGTCATGTGAAATTAAATCACATTTGTAACTGGTTCTACTGTTCAAATCCCCGATGATAAAAACACTTCCAAATTCAGAACAATATGCAATATCATTTTCTTAAATAAAAAAAATACACATTAATGGTTTTATAGACGGGTGAGTCTTCTTCCCATACATAGCTTCCAAAGCATTTAACATCATATGCCGTATTAAAAAAAAAATCATGATTTAATCTAAACCAAATAATAGTGTCATAATGATTACGTACAATTTCAATTCCATGTTTAAGTGACAGTTAACATAAATAATAACACTACCGCTACATCTTCGGAAGTTCGATATTGAATTTTTCTTAAAAAAAATAAAATATTAATAGCGGTTAACTGAAATATTACTAGATACATTTGAAATGAACGTAAAATAGTCACAATTTCGGTCCTAGATTGTGTTAAACAGTCAAACTATGAACGTTCCACGATACTATGGACACCTCACCGCCATCGTGACCCTATGTTCAGAACGTTTCGAAAGAAGTCCCCATCGTCATTGCACGAGTACAAAACAACTCCTTCCGAACACAGCCCAGGCAAATGTCAGAACACTTTGCTTACTCACCTGGAAACGACCAAAAGGATACGTGCATTTTTCAGTAAAATATCCATCTAAAGTTTGTTTAATGGACTAATACTGTGAATAAAATCCCCAGTGTGATCTCTATTAAAAAAATATCGCCAACTCACAAGTGAATAAAGAAAATCGCATCTACAAGAGCTAAATTTGAAGAGTCGTTGGATAAACTGTTAGATAAACGTGCTTAATAACGCATATACAACTATAATAATTATTTTAATGAGTATTGACTACTGTTTCTGGAATATTTATAAAAAAAATCTTGAATGTTGGAGATATCTGAAACATGGTATGAATAACTGAATGAAAACAGAATAAAATTATAATGAGCAAAACAATACTTCCTCTGTTATTCATTGATTATAAACAAATCGAATATTTTTTTTCCGTATGTATTCTGTTTTTTGCTCTTCGAAAAGGATTTTTGTATGAAAGAAACGCTTATAGTAAACACGTTGTCCTGTGTTTGAACGTCAAGTACAATTTTGACGACACAATGATTGGTACATCGAATTAATAAAAACTACATGATGCACACACTTATCAATATACCTAGCACAACATCTTCAGTTACAACGATTACCAAAACGTTCATACCATTATTGTTGCACAGTTCTCTTTTCACATACATATCCTTAAACAAAATTTACCAGCATGTATTATTATAATTTGAAAAGACGAGCTTTATTAATGTCACAGCCGAACAAACATACGATAAAAATGCCTATCATGATTACAAATAGAATGCATGTGTTACTAAATTCTGTTATATGGACTTTGCAGTTTACCTACATACAAATGGTTTGAGCAGTGAACAACGTATACTTATGTAAATTTTCGCTACCTTTTAAATAAACTTAACATATTTGTGCAGAGAGAGATAGAGAATTAAGAGAAATCACTACGGTCATGAAACTTGTTAAAAATAACTTATATGTAACGAATATAATACTTTTAGAATGGGTAAGATTTTGGAAATATTAAGGTTCGAATAAAGCAGGCAGATTTAAAATGCTTTCAAAATCACATACCATTAACCGTTAATATTTGGGTTAAGCTATAATTTGTTTATAAAATGATATAGCATGGTTTGCACCTACACATTGATGTTTTTTTCCACAGTTGCAGAGATTTGGGTAACACCAAAACTAAAAGAATTAAACAAAAAGCACTCATATAAGGATTAATTGTCTCCCTTTACTGAGGAAATTCAAGTCATATGTACTTGTAAATGTCATAGACATTGAATATAAGCAATCAAGTGTTTTACTTATATAATGTGTATTCTGTTTACGTAATGATGTATACTTCTCTTTGCATTCGAACTAGTGGTGTATCAGAATATTTGATTTTAAGATTCTCAAACATAATTTGATTCAGGATGAAACGTTGCCTCATTTCAAAAACAATAATGAAAACAGATTTTGGTATACTGGGACAAAGCGACAACCGAAACGGACTAACGTATTAAGGCTTGATTAGTATGCGTTAATAAAAGTGGAGTATTAAATTACCTATCAACATACAATCAGGAATATATACCTGCTAAGCCATAATTTCAAGACAGTTGTTCATTTCCGACCGATTGTTGCCATATTTTCCGTCGTCATGTATTCAATTAATAAACGAATATATGCTCACCAAAGTAACAACAAGCGGAGAAATTATTCGGTACTCGACTTAGAGAAATAATGCGTCTCTCGTTGCTTGAACCTTATTAATTGTTCTCATTAGTCTGTTGTAGAAGACCAAATCCATTTCAAAGGGTAAACAAACGGTCAATACCTTTATTGAATGAATAATGGGTATAATTAACAATTCATATTGGTATCAAAGGTACGGAACAATATAAATATGCATGGCAGGGTGATTGTTTACACGCTGAACACATGAACCGACAACAATGTTTGAGAATCCTAAAAGAGGAAGATTTATATATGTCTCAACTGGATGAAGAATTACTTTAATTTGCTTCATGTTCATATGTTTATTATATTCACACATGGTCGATATCAATTGTTCTGTGATGAGTTTTTCGGCTGAAAATACATTGTTATATGTGTCTATGAACAGTGTGCGCGTGCACATACGCCTTTAACATTCTGTGTATATCGGAGAACGAGTGTAACATTTTCAGTTTTTTATTTCATTGCTCGTTTCGTTAAGTTTGAATAAAGTTTGAAAATTACACGCATTATAGCACTTAAGGTATTATAACTACACCAATATTCAGCAGGTAATGCATATGTCACCTTTAAGATTATACTAGGCTTAATATTTCTCTTTCGTTTTGTTAACAATTAAGAACGAGTTTAATATATCGTCTGTATAACTATGCACATCAAAGGACAGTTTCAACGCCGTTAAATGTGAGCTTAAAAACAATAATCTATCAATCTTTTGAAATTAAATCCTGCGTGCAGTGTCGTGCCCTGTTCGTTCTTTCCTTTATATATCATAATGTTTGAAGCCATACATCGACCTCGACAATGAACCGACATTAAATATCCGCACAAATTGAAACCAAAATAAATACATTTGTATAAAATACACACTATTACAAAATATGACCGTGATATGGTTTATTATTATCCACATTGTCATATGAAACAAAACATATAGTCTTTAGCACGTAATTTCCTCACAACGAATGACAGAAGCCGCATTACATGCTGATTTCAGACAAATGCCAAGGCGCGTACTAAATAAAAGATTATAATTTGGAAATAAATGTCTTATATCTAATAATTATTTACATGAATCACATATATGTGAATTTATAACGAATCATACTATAAGGGCATAGTTAATATAAATGTGTTCAATGAAGCAATTGTTCATCTTTTGAAAGTAGAAATAATCGTGTTATATCAAACTTACAATAGAAACAAATACATGTATTTGTAAATACAAAACTTAAAGGTTATGATTTAATAAACTAATTTATCATCTATTCACCTGTTGAATATATAAACAGATCTCAACTAAACACGATACATTACATTAATCGGCTTAAAAAGATGTTAAAACTATATATAATCCCTATTGGAATTTATAATGACACACTGCGGGTAAACTGCAACCATTTCAAAGTAATACATTCTTGTGTAATGCATATTTCCTACAGTCGTATGTTCAACCAATCAAATTGTGGTACTGTATTCGCTGCCAGACAGCTTGTTGCTACGGGTTCACACGACATTCGTTAAATCGATAGTGATATATCTATCTATCTATCTATCTATCTATCTATCTATCTATCTATCTATCTATCTATCTATCTATCTATCTATCCATCTATCTATCTATACTGTCTAACTCCCCTTTCGGGTATTATTGACAGGTGCGCAGTCAGTGCCTGATAAAAGTTTTAAAAGTGAAAAAGTGAGAAAGATAAAAGTATGCGTGAAGTGAAGTGATTCAAAGTTAAACACTGATAAAAACATGTCAGCCAGAGTTCAAGGGGCAGAAGGTGTAAGCAGGGACTGCTTAAACCCTTAAAGATCAGGATCAAAAACTGTAGTTGCAGGGAGGTTGTTCCACATCACAATAACACTTGGTAAAAATGAAAACTTATAATAATTTGCACTGGTATGGATATGTCTGTAGGAGAAGAGGTGCATGTGTCGAGTGAATCTGGTGGGTCTCTCGATATATGATGGTAGGGGCACAGGCACTAAACCCTGGATAATTTTGAAAAAGATGATTAATTGAGTGTCATATCGTCTGTCTTGTAGGGTCTACCAACCAACACGCATATTATGAATGCATCCTTGTCTGTAATAATTAAGACTTCTGTTTAAAATTTTATCTGCTAGTTTATCATAATTTGGTAGGAATTTAACTGAAATATTGTCGGAAATATTTACAAGCGTATCATATGCTTCAGCTTCAGCGGACGCCATTTTGGTTGTAGCGTGTGAAGCGTAGCAACAATCACTAAGGATGGGTCAGTGAGCGGAACTATGCATAATATGACCAGGCCTCCACTGCTTCTGGCTAGTAAGAATAATCTAATAACTTTAATTTGATACGAAGAACGCACAAATTACCATCAAATCGAATTAAAATCCCTGATGACCTCGTTGCAACATCCAATCAAAACAATCGCTGTCTTGGAGAGACTTTATTTCCTCATGCTTATTTTGTCGGTAAAGACAATCAGGAATGCACCGTCAAGATATAAACAAAGCTCCAGAATACAATTTCTGAAAGATGGACATGTTCTAGAACTCAGATCTTACAATGTGGTGTTTTGAATAGGCACATTTGCTTTGCCTTAAATCAAAGACAATTGTATGGTTAAACACATTTCTCTACTGATATTGTTTTCTGGACTTTGTTTTTTGTTATATAACATGGCACTGACGATGCTTTATATTAATCCGGTAATTCAGTAACATTGCATAGGTGTAGTGATACTAGTTGATTTAGTAAATGTTGAAACAAAACCTGTCTGAATAAGTTCTAAATAAAAAATATTGGCAATACTTACCAGGTCGTGATAGGAACGAGATGCTTCAATATCCATTGATGAATCAGTAGTAAACACTCAAATATAACGGCATATGTTTCGTACTTAGATATTTCTTCGCCCACAACCACTTTCATTACAGATATTCAAACACAAATTGCAAATCCGTGTCAAAGATGAAGAGCGCTTTAACAACGCTGTCAATAAACGTTTCGAAATTATTAATAACATGTCACTTGCAGCAATGATTTCATATTCTACTTTGCTAATGGACAAATCGAACAGTCGTAAGTTTGATTCTGGTAAAATTGTGACAAAAGACACTTGGAGACATAATTGTATTGGTTATTGCAATTAGCGCTTTAAAATGGTTGATAGTTATCTCACTTGTGTATTTTACGATGTGTTTTACATGCTACAAAGACGTGACCCCGTTGACACACAATTTACATGAGGCAGATGTTATCATTAACATATAGCCTATTATTCGCATCTATAAGAATCTCAATGTTATTTATGTTCAATATAAGGCAATTCACGTGGGCATTTTGGCGCATTTCAATTACAAACGAAAGGATACAACAGTTAAAGCAGCTTACATGGCCTTTTTGTGGAGAAGTGATAAGCTTATTGGCGATGAACATCACTATAAGAGAGAGATTGATATACTCAAAATGTAGTTTTCTGAATCACTATCCTAACGACTATTACGTCAAAAAGCACTGACAATCTGTATTATGAAACAATCCTTGAAGATAGTATTTGTGTTACGATATTGTTTGTAGATATAAGTCATACAGATAATATATCATTTTATCACCAGGCGAAATGACAGCAATTAATGTAATATTTCATACAAGTTATAATTTGCACAATCCACAGTTTTACTATTAAATTGATATTTATTTGCGGTAAGTTTCAGTACGCATACTTCCCTTTATATTTGAATTTGCAAATATCCAAATCTTTTTATTTAATGTCTGTTTAAAAAGATGTAGTTTTCTTCTGGAAATACGTGATGCCTGTGCTTGGTCTTACTTTAAACTGCCTAAAGTCTTTCAAAATACGATGATGTAACTTCAATCAATGATGTTACTTCGTTTAGCTTTATTAACACATATTAAATACAAAGACTGGAATATTTAATTGTTTGACAATATATTATTCCTGGAAGAAAACAGGCATGCCAGCCCATCGTTTTCATTTCGGACCTACGATTTTCAGATGGTCTATTGTCATGCACGTGCGAATATTGTTTGACACAAGAATAAGAAGCGGGTACATATGCCTACTGACAAAGCAATTATCATTCTAGTATATCACCCTTACGTTGCTAATTGCTCTCGATATTCGCTGTTGGGGCCTAGCATACCCAGTTCGATTAAGACGGGTTATCGCTGAGTACCTAGAATGAATGATTAATGAGAACAAACAGACAATTATTTACGACAATACGAACATACTTTGCTATCGGCTTGTCAAGTATGATGAGCTGTGTACAAGTAGGTGTAGAATAGGCGTCTGTGTCAACACTTAGCGACCAATTGTTCTACTAGTGTTAACAGGTGACGGGTAATACGTGGCTCAAGTGTACAAAGGATTTATCGCAATTTATATTAGATTCATATTTGGAGTATTTTGGCATGGTCGACATCGGTTTTCGTTACTGATATAGTAGCATGTCTGTAAGGAAAACAAAACTGTGTTCTCTTCATGGTATGCCTGAGTTTACATGAATGATAAATGGCAGACTAAGCTATAAACGGTCGTTACTGACATTCTGAAAATAATCAATTTACATGTGTTTGTATGACTACATAGACAATTTCGACCGTTTTGGCCTTATATTTTTTACATTATGCTATGTTATTTTGTGCAATATAAAGAAGTGAAACCCCAGAAGCTGCAGCAGTATTGCATTTATATTATAAACACCTTCGTGGGCCTTTATTTATGGTAAGGAACCAATTGCCAAAACGGTAAAGTACTGCACAAAACGAAACAACATATACACATAGAAGAATAAAGCTGGGGTCACCACCTTGGAACGGTCAGTGCTAAGCACTGGGGGTTTAAACCGGTTATAGAGCGCTCAACCTAACACTTTGCACAGCAATATTCATGATACATATAAGTGTAAATTAAATTTAACCTCATAGCATTGCAACTCAAATTAAATTAACCAAGTTTGTATCTGAAAACGAAATATTATTTGTTTTATCATACATCAAAGTCATTGAAGCTTTTATTATTATTACTATTTTAAATTATATCTCGGATGTATAATTGTTTAATGTTTTCTTTCTAATGTGGCTAACACATATGAATTCCCTGTGAGTAATTGTGGTGAATTTAAATAATGTGCAACAGTTGCATTATGTTATGAAGAGATTTTTAAACTCCGCACAAAAATGGTAAATATTTAATAAATAATATGAATATTTATCAGCTAGGATTATTTATATATTCTTCTATCACTATCAACATCTTCAACCATATGGGAATCATCAATTTTCTATCAGCGTAACCAAAATCTATTGAACACTGTCAACCGAATCAACATCTTCATCTTAACTGTCTTAACCCTTTTTATGCCTAGCGTCTAGAAAAAAGGCCTTGGCAAACAGCGTAGACCCAGATGAGACGCCGCATGATGCAGCGTCTCATCAGGGTCTGCGCTGTTTGCTTAAAGGAATTTCTGTAAGAAATAATCTAAAGATAAAAATAAATATACTAGATATCCCTAATTTTGGAAATAAATTGATCCAATTTAGAAGGATGGGAGAGTCCACAAGGCATAAATGTGTTAATAAGAATAACTATAAAATACAGGACCCGTATAAAACTTAGATCCATTAAACAAACCACCGCGTTTGAGCTGTTTGATGAGCATAACACGTAATCGTGATAAAGATAAAAATGTCTTCGACAAATTTCGATATTGGCCTCTGGGAGCCATTTGGGACAAAAGATTGCCATTCAAGTCAAACTTCTCATTCAATACACGTGTTTAATATAATATTTAATTATAAATTACCGCCTCCAAATATAAATTATTATAGAAATGTAACAGTCTGGCTTAAAACAGACTCGTAACATCACAAACTGTTCTGTTATTATTCATAAACAGCGCTTTTTAATAAATTATAAACTACTTTCTTGAATCAAATTTCCTTTCAATTAATAATTCATTGTGAGTTCGGTTTGAAGCCGAATGCAATTGGTACTTAATGTTATCATTTACTAAAATGGGACGAATCCATTTTTATTTCATGGTCAGTATATTGGTTTGATATTTTCACAGCTTATAAATATAAGTTAACGATTACATAATATATAAACATGTATGTAAGTTAGTTAAGACAATTATAAGCCGAACCAGCGATATGTGTATACGTTTGCAGATGCAGCTAAAGACAGTCCATAGTTTCACCATAAATAAGTAAACAGTTCTCTTTTCACATACATATCCTTAAATGAAATGTACCATCATGTATTATTATAATTTGAAAATAAGAGCTTTATAAATGTCATAGCCGAACCAACAGACGATAATCATGACTATTATGATTACAAATATACTGCATTTGTTACTAAATTCTGTAATATGGGCTATGCAGTGTACATACAAATGTTTTGAGATGTTTTGAGCAGTGTACAATGTATAACTATGTATTGTTTCCTTACCTTTTAAATAAACTTAACATTTATGTGAGGAGAGAGATAGATAATTCATAAAAGTCGTTAAAATAACTACTATGTTACGAATATAATAAGTTGAGAATCGGTAAGATTTTGGAAATATTTATTTACAAATAAAGCCGGCAGATTTAAAATGCTTTCAAAATCACAACCCATATCAACCGTTATTATTTCAGCTAACATTTGTTTATACAATGATAAAGCATGGTTTGCACCTACATATTGATGTGTTTTTTCACAGTTGCAGAGATGTGGGTAACACAAAAACTCAAAGAATTACATAAAAGCGCTCATATAAGGACAACTTGTCTCTCTTTACTCAGTAATTACAATACATATGTACTTGTAAATGTCACAGACATTGAATATGAACAAACAATTGTTTTACTAATACAATTAGCATTCTGTTACGTAATGATGTGTTTTTAAAATGTGTATACGTCTCTCTACATTCGAACTTGTAGTGTATCTTAATAGTTGATTCTCTGATTCGATTCTCAAACCTTATTTGAATCCGTAAAAAAACATTGCTTCATTACAAGAAATTATTTAAAAAATATTTTCGTATGTTTGAACAATGTCACAACTGAAATGAACTAACGTATTAAGGCTTGATTAGTATGCGTTAATTATAGTGGAATATGTAATTGCCTATCAAAATACAATCGGGAAAGCATGCATACTAATCCATCATTTACAGGCATTTTTGTTATGTCCGACCGATGATTGTCATGTTTTCCGTCGCCATGGATTCCATTTATAAACGTATATATGCTCGACAAAGTTAACTTCAAGTAGGGTAATTATTCGGTACTCGATTGAGGCCATTTAGGAGACAGAAATAATGCGTCTCTCCCTGCTCGAACCTTATTAATTACTCTCACAAGTCTGTTGTAGCAGACCAATTTCAATAATTTCAATTAAAAAGGGTAAACGCACTCTCAGTACTAATATTGAAAGAGTAAACTTAAACAATTCGTATTGGTATCGAAGGTACTGAACAATATGAATACTCATGGCCGGGTGATTGTTTACACGCTGAATACACGAACCGATAAGACTGTCTAACAAATGCTAAATGACGAAGATTAATATATGTTTCCACTGTATGAGGAATTATTCAAATTTTCTTCATGCTGATATTTGTATGGCCTTGCATTACAAATGGTCTATATATTTTTTTGTGATGCGTGTGTTTGCTGAAAACACATAGTTATATGTTTCTATGAACAATTACGCGTGCATATACGCATACATTTAAGCCTCGCTTTGTGAAAAGGGGGTTTCATGCTTGTGCGTATAGTGTCGACCCAAATTAGCCTGTTCAGTCCGCACTTTACGAACTTGCATTAAACCCCTTTTTCAAAGAGCGCGACTCGTCTACTTTATTCTCCAAGTGATTTACTAAAAGTGTTAACTTTCTACAAAACACAACACTGGCAATACACCTTCCGCGATTCCTAGCTTATTAAAAAACATGTAAATGTTTAGCATTAAAAAATTGAAGTACATTACCTTTTAAGGATTATTTACAAACACATTTAAAAAATTCACCTTCTTTAAAACAATACTTTCAATCTTAGTGAGAATTCGCACATATGTCATTTATTTGATAACCCGTCTGTGTATATCGGAAAACGAGTTCAACACTGTCAGGTTTCGTTTTTTTTATTGCTCGTATTTGCATATTTTGAATAAAGTTAAAACAATAAAGTAAAAACAATCAACACATAAGTGCACTTAAAGTATTTTAACTATACCAACCTTTAGCAGTTAACGCATATGATGTCGTTTGAATGGACATTGTATCATTTAGAGTAGGATTACTCTGTCGTTTTGTAAACAATTAAGGAAGAAGTTCATATATCTCCGGATAACTATGCACAATAATGGACAGTAACATGCCCGTTAAATGAGAGCTTAAAAACAATTATATATCAGTCTGTTGGAATAAACCCCTGCGTGTTATGCCGTGCCCTATTCGTTTTGTCCTCCATACATCAAATGTTTAAAGCCATATATCGATCTTGAATTGACAATGAACCGACATCTTAATATCCGCACGAATCGAATCTGATAGAAATAACTTTGTATAAAATACCAAGTGTTACAAAATATGACCGTGTTATCATTTATTATTATCCACATTGTCATATGAAACAAAAAACATGGTATTCAGCACGTACTATCCTCATTACAAATGACACACATTGCATAACATCCGTATCTTGGACGAATGGCAATGCGCGTACTAAATAAAACATTTTTATCCAGAAATATATGTAGAAGATAAAATACTTATTTATATGAATCATATATATGTAAATTTAATACGCAACATACTGTCAGGACATAGTTTAAATAAATGTGTATAGAGTTACCATTTTTCAACATTTAACAATAGAAAAAGAGCATATTAAATAAAAATTACAATAGCAAAAAGGACATGTATTTGTATAAACGAACTTAAAGATAATGATTTAATGAACTTATGTTAAAATTATTGATTAGCTGAATTTATAAACAGATCTGAAATAAATACCTAACACTAAACGGCTTAGAAAGATGTTTACATTACCACATATATATCCCTAACGTAATTAATTGTGACATACTGCGGGTGAACTGAAACCATTAACATGTTATAAATTGTTGCGTTAATAATATGTCTAAGCTTCCACTGCCTCTGGCTGGTATGAATAACCTACTCATTTGATACGCACAACGCACACGTTGTCATCAAAATGAAACCTTATTACCTTATGACCGCATTGGCAATATCCAATCAAAACAATCGCAGTCTTGGAGATACGTTATTTCCTCATGCATATTTTGTCGGTAAAGACAATAAGAAATGAGTCGTTAAGATAAGTATATTGCAGATAAAAGCAAAGCTTCATAATAATATTTTTGAATGATGGACATGTTATAAATTTTGTATTTTTGTTTTGTTTTGAATAGGCAAAACAGCTTTTCCTTAAACCACAGATTATTGGATTGTAACACATATATCTCTACTGATATTTGTTCTGGACTTTATTTTTTTCTTTTTTACATGGCACTGGCGATTCTGTATATTAATTTGGTACAATAACTAACCTTGCTAACTATGTTTAGGGATACTAGTTGTATAGTTGGGTAAATGTTAAAAAAAAACCTGTCTGTATAAGCTCAAAATAAAACACATTGGAAATAAATGACCAGGTTGTGGTAGGAACGAGATACTTCAGTATCCATGAATAAATCAGTAGTAAACACTCAAGTGTAACTGCAGATGTTTTTTATTGAGATATTTCTTAGAACACAACCAATCTCATTACAGATAATTAAAGCTAAAATTGCAAATCCGTGTCAGAGATGAAGAGGCCTTTTCAACGTTGTCAGTAAACGTTTGGAAGTTATTAATAACATGTCACCTTCAGCAATCATCTAATATTCTACTTTGCTTATAGACAAAAGGAAGAGTCGTGCGTTTGCTTCTGGTAAAATTGTGACAAATACACTTGAAGACATAGTGGTGTTGGTTATTTCAATAAGCGCTTCCAAATGGTTTCACGTGTGCATTTTACGATTTGTTTGACATGCCACAGAGCAGTTGACACACCATTTACATGACGCGGATGTTGTCATAAGCATAAATACCATTCTGCGCATTTATTATAATCGCAAGACAATATATGTTCAATTAATTGCAATGTACTTTGGCATGTTGGCGCATTTCATTTACAAACGAAATGATACAACATACTGTAAAAGCGTCTCATTTCTGTATGCCCTTCTCTTGATGGTTTGTATTACTTTGCGTATGTGCTGACGGATAGGCGGGCGGCTTTCAGTCCACTTACTTTTACAGTTTTCATGGAGTCTTTCCCATACTGTCGGAAAAAAGTTGTTGACTTCAAATGGAGGCCAAGTTCGATAACCAATACATGAGCACCAATTATTTCAAATTTATTGCCCTTTGTTTATACCAAAAAATGCGAAACTAAACGTTTCCACTCTCTTACTCCTTAAGTTTTTATCGAATCTATACCAAACCTTCTGGAAATGTTTGTAAGCATAAAATTAGAAAACTAGCCTTATGTAATCTTGCACTTCGAAGTAAATGCCTTTTGTTCGTACAACATCGTTATCGTAGACTCTAAACCGAACACCGCCCGCCGCAGGTGTTTCCGCTATACACCCTTTTTAAATGAGCGTATAATCATACAAAAACAAGCCACTTATATTTAAAAAAAAGTAAATATCAAATTGCACTGCATTTAAATTTGGATATTAAATAGTTCTGATCTATTATTAATCTATTTCCATAAAAGATCACTTTGCAATTTTATTCCAAAAGATAAAATAATACATACATTTGTAATTGCGATTTAGGACAATAAGACTGCTTGTGCGCAATATTTCATTTTCAAACACACACACACAACAAGAAATGAAATACAATGCAAAACTTATATGGTAAAATGTATTATCATCATGGGATCTGTTTCGTTAATCACCATGCTAGGATATTTGTTTATACTAATCTGATCTCAGGACAATCATAAGAATAATGATAAGTGAATCCAATACTTAACACATATTGAATGCTATGATCTCAAGGTGTTGGGTTTGTTCAAACAATTTTAAAGCTCGAACTCAGTCACTCTCTGCGTTTTGGTCGCTATAAAGACTAGACGCATAACATAATGTCAAAAATCATTTCCTTATGTCCATTTACAAGTCTTATTTTCAAACGTGTGCATTCGTTTTAAATGAAATGTCAGAATCATTACTTCAATAGCAAACCCTCTTGAACAGCCGTCAGAGTTTTAATTAGGTATTGTATAATATTTGATTCAATTCTCTCGACTTGACAGAAACCTAAAAAAAGTAATACGCTGTAAACATAAATGACCTTTCGTAGATTAAAAAACATCTCTGCGATGCGTCGGAAAAAAACGGTGCATGCATATGTCGGGACCTATGAGTAGTAACTGCCTGATATGGTGATCGATTTCAAACAACGATGCATGAAATGTATTGAAATGAGCATCCCGCGTGTTACATGTATGCGTTTCATCTTCAATTTCATTTCATTCGCGACAATCCATTATGTTTGAGGCCATAGATTCATCGCGAAATGACAATGACGCCACCGTTACATATCCGTTCGCGTTTTATAAAGAAAAAAAAAAGTCGTGAACATGATAAACCAGTCATAATAATCTTCTTCGGCCGAGCCGTCGCAAATCATAATTCCACATTCCAAAGGACTTCAAACAAACCAGCATATTACAAACTGCTTCAATATGAACAACTTCAGATTAAATCCCCATTCCTACTCAAAATCAACGAACATTTTTTACATTTTTTTGCAAAATAAAGTTAAACAATTGAAAATTAGTGTTCCTTTTAGCAATTGCCGAAATTTCAACGCCCGATGTGGTCTAGTAACAAATATTTTTGTAGATACAAAACGCTCGTTTTTATTTTTATGTGACACAATACATTACATTTTAATTTCCCGAAAGTATATATATTCATACGACACACACACACACAACTTATATGGTAATTATGTTAGTGTTCATCTGTAGAATGAATAGATATCGTAAAATGGAATTAATTATGCCACACAAAAATAAACACGAGCATTTTGCATATCTCAAGAGGTACAAATATAGCCGGAAGATTTTTAAAAACGCTTTCAAAATCACATTCTTTCCGCTATAAATTATTATGATTAAAGCCATACATCGATCTCGAATTGACAATGATCAGACATTTAATATCCGCAGGAATCGAACCCAATAGAAATAACTTTAAAAAAAAATGTTACACAATATGACCGTGCTATGGTTTTTGTATTATCCCCATTGTCATATGAAACAAAAGACATGGTATTCAGCACGTAAAATCCTCACTCAGGATGACAGATATCGCATACCATGTGTATTTCGGACTAATTGCAATGCGCGTACTAAATAAAGCATAATACTCCATAAATATATGTCATATATATATTATAATTATGTTTATGAATAACACATATGCAAAGTTAACACTCAACATGCTGTCGGGATAAAGTGTATATAAATAAGTTCCGCATAACAATTGTTTAACATTTGAAAGTAGAAAACAAGTTATATAAAACTTACAATAGAAACAAATACATGTTTTGGCATATACACACTTAAAGATAATGATGTGATGCACTAATTTATTAACTATTAATTTGTTGAATGTATAAAGAGATATGAAATAAATACGTAATACATTTACTAAATTTATTTTTTGATACGTAGAACGCACGATTTTCATCATCAAATTCAAACCACATTACGTGATGACTCCGTTGAAACATCTATTCAAAAAAATCTCTGTCTTGGAGAGACTTTATTTCCTCATGTGTATTTAAAGACAATAAGGAATGTGTCTTCAAGATAATTATATTGCAGATATAAACAAAGCTCCAGGATAATATTGTTGAATGATGGACATGTTCAAGAACTAAAATCTTGTATTTGTTTTGTTTTGAATAGGCAAATTTGCTTGACTTAAATCAAATACTATTGGATGGTAACACGAATATATATACTGATATCGTTTTGTGGACTTTCATCTTTCATATTAAGCATGGCGCTTACGATTGCTTTTTAATATTAATTTGGAACATAACATAACCTTGCATAGCTATAGGGATACTAGTTAATAATAATATAAGTTCAAAACAAAAACACATTTACCAGGATGTGGTAGGAGCGAGATACTTCCGTATCGATTGATGAAACAGAAGTAAACACTCAAATGTAATACAAATCATACAAATGAAAATCGCTCTGTGAAAAGGGGGTTAAATGCATGTGCGTGAAGTATCGTCCCAGATTAGCATGTGTAGTCCGCATAGGCTAATCTGGGACGACAATTTCTGCCATAACAAGATCTTTGCTAAGAAGAGTTTTTCTGAAACGAAACGAAAATTATCATAAAAGCGGAAAGTGTCGTCCATGATTAGCATGTGCGGACTTCACACGCTAATCTGGGACGACACTTTAAGCAAGTGCATTAAACCCAATTTTCACAGAGCCCATATTTAGTTGCGCACAACCAATCTCATTATTGATAATTCAAGCTAATATTGCAAATCCATGTCAGAGATGAAGAGAACTTTTTCAACGCTGTCAGTAAATGTTCCGAAGTTATTAATAATCTGTCACCTACAGCAATGATCTAATAATCTATTTTGCTAATGGATAAATGGAACAGTCGTACTTTTGCTTCGGATACAATTGTGACAAAATATACAAGAAGACATAATGTTCTTGGTTTTCGCAATACCCGCGGGAACATGGTTGATAGTTATTATAGGGTATGAACGTTTTTTTCACGTGTGCATTTCACGCTTTGTTTTACATGGCACAGAGCTGTGGCCCGATGACACACAATTTACATTACACAGATGTTGTCATAGACATAAAGCCAATTCTCCGCATCTATTAGAATCGCGATGCAATATATGTTCAATATATGGCAATTTACGTTGGCATGTTGGCGCATTTTATTTTCAAACAAAATTATACCAAAGTTTAGGCAGCTTACAAGGACTGTATGTGTATATGTAATACGCCTATTGTCGATGCACATCACTATGAGTGATTTTGATATACTTAATCTCTCGTATTCTGAATCACTATCTTAACGAATATTACTTTAGAAAACACGGACAATATGTAACAGGAAAAATCCTCGAAGACCTTATTTATTTTACGGTATTGTTTGTAGATAGAAGACAAACAGAACATATAGCATTTTATCACCAGCAAAAATAATAGCAATCAATCAATGTAATTGTTTGTACAAGTTAATTATAATTTGCACAATACACAGTTTAAATATTATATTGATATAACCTTGCGGTAAGTTTCAATATGATACTTCCGTTTATATTTGTATGTGTAAGTATACAACTGACTTTATTCAATGTCTGTATAAAAAACGTAGTTTTTTTACAAGAAATACGTACCATCTGTGCTTGAACTAAATTTAAACTGCTTAAAGTAATTTAAAATGCGCTCATGCAAGTTTCATACAATGTTTTACTTAGTTAATCTTTCTTAGACATATAAAATACAAAGTACTGGCATAGTTAATTGCTTGATAATATATTCCGGGAAGCATACATGCATACCAACCCATCTTTTTCATTTCCGAACTAGGATTGGCAGCTGTTTTATTATCAAGCACGTGCGAATATATTGTTTGACATATTCATAAGAGGCGAGTGCATACGCCTACTGACAAAACAACTAAAGTGTGTAGCACTCTTATGTTGCTAATTGCTCTCGATATTCGTTGTTGGGCCAGAAGACCCATTTCGATTAACCCGGGTTATTGCTCAGTACCTTAAATGAATGATAAATGAAATAAAAAACAAGCAATTCTTCACAACAGTGCGAATATACTTTGCTATAAGCTTTTCAAGGATAATGAGCTGTGTAAAAGTAGGTATATAATGGGCATGTGATTGTTATCACACGTATCAACAAATATTTGGCTGGTGTTAACAGGTGACGATTATTACCTTATTTAAGTGTACAAAGGATTAATCGAAATTTACTTTAGATTCAAATCATATTTGGATTATCTTGCAATTTTGGAAAGGTCGACATCTGTTTTCGTTACTGATGTAAGGAAAAATGAAAATGTTTTCTCTTCATGGTATGCATGAGGTTACCTGAATGATAAATGGCAGGCTTAGCTAGAAACGGTCGTTACTGACATTCTGATAATCTTAAATGAGAACAAATAAACAACGATAACGTTTGGTTTTTGTGAATAAAACCATAATTCTTTAACTAATCATCCGTTCAATCAATTAGATGTTTACACAGAAATTTAAATGTGTTTGTATGACTACATGGCCATTTTCGACCGTTTTGGCCTTAAATTTGTTATATTTTGATATGCTTATTTTGTGCAAACCATGTTCGTATCTGGACATGGAATATTATTAGTTTTATCATACATCAAAGTCATATGAGCTTGTATGACTATTACTATTCCAAAGTATATCTCAGATGTATAATTTTTAATGTTTTCTTTTTAATTTGGCTAACAAATATGAATTCATCATGAGTAATTGGTGTGAATTGCATAAATATGCAACAGTTGCCTTGTGTTATGAACAAATTTTCCTAACACAACATGTTAAAAAAAAATTGATAAATAATATGAATATTTATCAGCTAGGATTCATTTTATTCTACTATCACTATCAACATATTCAAACATATGGGAATCATCAATTTACAATCATCGTTAGCAAAATATATTGAACAAACACTCACATCCAAATCAACATCTTCATCTAAGCTGTCTTAATATGATTTACTATAAAATCCAGGGCCCGTATAAGACTTAGATCCATTAAACACACCTCAGCGTTTGAAATGGTTGATGAGCATCATACATACTCGTAATAAAGATAAAAGTTTCTTCGACAAATTTCGAAATTGGCCGTCTTTTGGAGCCATTTTGGATAAAAGATTGACATTCAAGTCAATCTCCTCCTTCAATACACGTGTTTGACAAAATATTCAATTCTAAATTGCCGCCTCCAAACTAATAATAAATAATTATAGAAATTCAACAGTCTGGTTTAAAATAGACTCGTAACATCACAAACTTGTAAGCTATTGTACATAAACAGCGCCCTTGAATAAATGTGAACCTACTTTCTTGAATCAAAGTTACTATTTATTAATAATTCATCGAGAAGTTTGAAGCCAAATGCAATTTATTTTCATGTTCAATATATTGGTTTGCTGTTTTCACAGAACATACATGTTGGCAAACGAATACATAATATGCTAACATGTACTTTTTGCAAAACAGTTAGTAAAGACCATTATAAGTCGAGCCCGTGATATTTGTATAAGTCTGCAGTTGACGATGAAGAAAGCCCATCTTTTCACAATAAATAAGTTAAGCTTCATTATGTTGAAGTACCAAACATTTTCACTATTTTCACTAAAATGTTTGTATACCAATTTTTAAGCGAAGGCATTGTCAAAGACTTCTAAAGATAACATTTTCAGCAAAATGAGAAATCGACGTAATTTCAACAGTTATTATAATACATTTTCTTTCTGCACATTCAGCGTACATAACGAGGTTACAGCGCTCTTCATCTCCGTTTCCGACCAAACAATACATTGCCTTTGTATGCCCAGTGTTTTGCTATACATTCATCGAATTAAAAGTTTATAGAGCGAAAGGCAGCAGAATAAATACTTAAGACACCGGGGATTACTCATGTCACCAAAGGCCGCTACTGTCGAATCGAGAAACGTCGTTTTTATGTTCATTTCACAGAGAACGAAAACAAAACATTAACAACAATCCTTCAGACCACAGCCCAGGCAAATTTTATTACACTGTTCTGACTCACCTGGAAACCATTTAAAGGAGACGCGCATTTTCTTCTGTAAATATCCACTTAAAGTTTATTTGCTGGAACTGACGCCAATACTGTGAATACAATCCGCAGTGTGATCGCAATTTAACAAATATCGCCGTCCCACAAGGGAATGAAGAAAATAACCTCTGCAAGAGCTTTGTTTGAACAGTCGCTGGATAAACTGGTCTATACAAGTTATTATACCTCATAAACTACTTTTATAAAAACATGTATTCAATTGATTAAAACTAAATCGAATATAATATGTTATATTTTGTACTGTTTTCCTTATTTTGAACGTCGAGTAAAATGTTGATGACACAATTTTACGTTCATCAAATTTATTTAAAAAATAAAAAAAAATAAAATAAATGCACATTTCAAAATACTGAACGCTACAACATTTTCAGTTACAACGATCACCAAAACGTACACACCATTCTCTTTTCAGATATTGATCCT
Source organism: Dreissena rostriformis (assembly GCA_007657795.1). Taxonomy (NCBI): domain Eukaryota; kingdom Metazoa; phylum Mollusca; class Bivalvia; order Myida; family Dreissenidae; genus Dreissena; species Dreissena rostriformis. Next base: position 62,807 of record VMBQ01000956.1, on the reverse strand, counting down.
GAAACGAAATATTCAAGCAGTTATTATTTTAATTTTTAAAAACGAGCGTTATAAATGTCATCACCGAACAAGCAGACGATAATTATACGTATTATGATAAGAAATATAATGATTTTAATTAAATGCTGTACGGATAAATATGCGCTGGGCAGTGTCCATAATAAGCGGTTGAACTGTGTATAATGTACAACTCTGTAAATGTTCAATACCTTGATCATAAACTTAAAATATATGTGCAGAGTGTGTATGTGAGAGAGAGAATTACGAGAAAACACTACGGTCATAAAACTCGTTAAAATTACTGCTATGTAACAAAAAGGAATTAGTTAGGAATAGGTTAGATGTTAAAAATATGTAGGTACACATAAAGAAGACGGATTTAAAACGCTTTTAATATCACATATCATATATACCGTTATGATATGAGTTAAGCTATCATAAGTGTATAACATATTAAGGCATGATTTGTATCTACATACTGATGTGTATTTTTGCACAGTTGTGGAGATCTAGATAACACCTAAAATCAAAATAGTTAAATAAAAACGCACATATAAGAATTAATTGTCTCCATATACGGAGTAAATACAATTAAAACGTACTTGTAAATGCCATAGACATTAAATGTCAGCAATCATGTGTATTTTAATTGTGTGTACGAAATGATGTGCTTTTCTTAACGTTTATACTTCTCTTGACATGTATCTGAATATCTGATTTTCAGATTCTCAAACATTATTTGATTCAAGAAAAAAAAGGTTTCGTCATGACACAAAATTACTTCAAACAGATTTGTGTATGTTGGGACAATTGCACAATTGAAATGACATAACGTTTAAAGACTGGATTATTAAAGCATTAATTATAGTGGAGAATTAAATTTAATAAAAAAATAAAATAAAAAAATACATGCTAATCTGTCGTTTTCACGTTGTAGTTCCTTTCCGACAGATTGTTGTCATGTTTTCCGTCGTCATATATTCCAATTATAAACGCATATATGCTCGACAAATTTAAATACAGGCGAAGTAATTATTTGCTACTCAATTTAGGAGAAATACTGCGTCTCTTCCTGCTTGAACCTTATTAATTGCTCTCATAAGTCTGTTGCAAGTGTTGTGTACTTATTGTGTACTGATTTTTCTTATATAACATGGCTCTTATGATGCTCTTTATTAATTCGGTTTATTAAATAACCTTGCATAGGTGTATGGAAAGTAGTTAATTGAGTATATGTTGAAATAAAACGTGTCTGTATAAGTTCAAAATAAAACACATTGGAAATGAATGACCAGGTTGTTTAGGAACGAGATACTTCAGTATCAATTGATTAATCAGTAGTAAACACTCAAATGTATCAGCAGATGTGTTTGCCGTTAGGTATTTTTTATCTTACAGACAATTAGATAATTCAAGCTAAAATACATGTCAGCTATGAAGAGCCCTTTATCAACGTTGTCAGAAAACGTTCTGAAGTTATTAATAATCTGTCATCTACAGCAATGATCCAATAACCTACTTTGCTAATGGACAAATGGAACAGTCGTTCTTTTGCTTCTGGTAAGTTTGTTAAAAAATACTCTTGAAGACATAATGTTCTTGGATATTGCGATTAACACTTTACAATGGTGGAAAGTTATAATAGAGTAAAGTTTTTTCACGTATTCATTTTGAGATGTATTGTACATGCCAGAGTGCAGTGACACCGCGTTAAAACACAATTAACATGATGCAGATGTTGCCATTACCATATAACCCAGTCTACGAAACTATAAGAATCGCAACGCAATAAACGTACATGTTCAATATAAGGCAATTTATGTTGGCATATTGGCGCATTTTAATAAAAAACGAAATGATACAAAAGTTTAAGCAGCTAACGCGGACTGTATGTGCAGAACACTGAACAGTGTGCGCGTGCATATACGCATAAAACATTTGAGCCTCGCTTTGTGAAAAGGTTTTCTTATGCTTGTACATTAAGTGTCGTACCACAATCTGGGACGACACTTAATGAACATGCATTACAACGCCTTTGCACAGAGCGCGACTCGTTTGCTTTATTCTCCAAATGATTTGCTAAAAGTGTTAACTATCTACAAGACGCAACAAAATATATTCATAAGTAAACAACACTGGCAATACACCTTCCACGATGCATAGCTTAGTAAATAAACATGTAAATGGATAGCATTGTAAAATTGAAGTACGAAACCTTTTGAGGAATATTTACAAACACATTCAAGAAATTCACCTTCTGTAAAACAATACGTTCAATTACAGTAAATTTTCACCCCTACATATTTCATTTACTGTTTAAGTATTTGATGGACCTTCTGTGTATATCGGAGATCATTTCCGGGTTTAAATGTGTTTATTGTTCGTATTCGTAAAGTTTGAATACAGTTTGAAAATAAAGTGCAATCAACACATTAGAGAACTTAAAGTATTATAGCTACACTGACTTTCAGCAGGCTACTCATATGTATTCTTCTGAATTTGCATTTTATTATAAGTATTATGCTTACTCTGTCGTTTTGTGAACAATAAAGAAAGAGTTTTATTTATCATCCGGATACCTATACACAGCAAGGGAAAGTAGTAGCCCCGAACAATAATATATCAAATCTTTTGAAAAAAAATACTGCGTGTTATGTCGTGCCCTATTCGTTCTTTACTCTACAGATCATGATGTGTGAAGCCATACATCGATTTCGAATTGAACAAGAACCGACATTTAATATCCGCAAGAATCGAACCTATCAGCAATCAATTTGTATACAATACAAAATGTTACATAATATGACCGTGATTTTGTTTATTATTATCCACATTGACTGTATGTGGAGAAGTGATACGCCTATTCGCGATGAACATATCTATGAGAGAGTTTGATATATTTAAAATCTCGTATTCTGAATCGTATTCTGAATCACTATCCTAACGACTAGTACTTCAGAAAACACTGACAATCTGTAACATGAAACAATCCTTGAAGACCCTATTTGTTTCACGACATTGTTTGTAGATATACGAAATACAGATACTATATCATTTGATCACCAGGCGAAATGTTCACAATTAATCATTGTAATAGTTCATACATGTCACATATATTTTGCACACAACAAAGTTTAACTATTATATTGATTTTACGTTGCGATAAGTTTCAGAAGGTATACTTCACTTTATTTTTGTATTTTTAAGGAGTGCAATCACTTCATTCAATCATTGTTTAAATAGACGTAGCTTTTTTTCCAGAAATACGTAATGACTTTGCTTGAACGTACTTTAAACTGCTTCTAGTTTTTTAAGATACGCTGATGCAACTTAAATAAAATATTTTACTTTGTTAAACTTTCTTAACACATATTAAATACAAACAACTGGAATATGTAATTGCTTGTTAAAATATTCCGAGATGCAGACATGCATACAAGCTCGTCGTTTTCATTTCCGACCTAGAATTCTAAAATGTTTTATTGTCATGCACGTGCGAATATATTGTTTGACACATTAATAAGAGTCAGATGCATTAGCTTATTTACAAATCAATAAAACGTGTGTAACTATTACGTTGCTAATTACTCTCGATATTCTTTGTTAGGGTAGAAGACCTATTTCGATATACACGGGTAATCGCTCAGTACCTAACCTGAATGATTAAGAGAGAACTATTTTAATACTGCAAACATGTACATTTCCGCGAGACATATATTACACAAATATTTATTTACTTTTTAACTGTGTAAGATCCGTAAAAAAAATCAATTTAACATAATATTCACATTATTTATCAATTCATGAATGAATAGTTGAAAATCTGAAATCTCTGACATAAATTAAACTGATCTTCTTTGAGTTGCCAGGTGAACAATAGCTAACTAAAGCGAGTTTCAACATATGGTATTATGTAAATAACCTTAAATGTTTGCAAGCGAACAAGTACACATACTACTCACATTTGTAATCGCGATTTAGAGCAATAAGACTGCTTTGTGCGCAAGATTTCCTTTTTCAACACACACACCAAGAAATGGATTACAATATAAAAAATATTTAAAACATCACGGTAAACTGTTGTTTTCATCATCACGAGATCCTCGATGATTATTGCCATGATATGATATTTATTTTTACGAATCTAATCTCTAGAAAATCAGTTTTAACTCCCCGTCATAAGATATTGAAATATCAAATACTTCACAAATATTAAATGAATTGGTCCCATAGTTTTGTGTTTGTTTTAAGTACTTTAAAGCTCGGTCTCAGTCACTCTCCGCTTGTGGGTTGTAAGAAAGACTAGATGCATAACAAAATGTCGAAGATTATGTCCTTATGTCAATTTAATTGTCTCGTCTTGAACGAAACAAAAAATCACTAAAAAGTAATAAGCTAAACATAAAGTTAACGACCTTTCCGAGATTAAAAACATCTATTCGAGGCGTCGGAAAAGAGTGGTTCACGTATCTGCGTGGTAAAAAAACAACCCTGAAATAGTTACTGCCTCGTATGGTGACCGAGTTTAAACAACTCTTCGAAAATGATTCTAGTATGAAAGAATCGCTTAAAGACAAAACATTTTCTTCATGTGTTTGAACGTCGAATTTGCTAAACAAATGCTACGTTTAGCAAATTATTAAAAGACATACATGATAAAAAAAACACTTAACAAAACAACATCTTCAGTTTCAACGATCCCACCCAAAATACATAACATTCTTGTTGCATAGTTTCCTTTTCACATATATAATCTGAAACGAAATATACCATCATTTATTATTATAATTTGAAAAAGGCTAGCGTTATAAATGTCATCACCGAACAAACAGACGATATGTGACTATTACTACATCAAACACCGAGCCCTAAAATAAATGCATTGTGGCTTACACGTGTTTAGGCAGTCGTCGTCCTTTTAGGTAACACTAAAAGACTATAGCATTACAGCAATCCTAGAAAACAGTCTTTTTCTATATATAATATTTTCAATAAAAGTGACATTCACTTTGTTATCATTCTCAACAATCCAATATTGATCATTATCATAAACATTTCATAAAAAAAAAATCCCTTCAATACTTCAATTTTTAATTTGGATTTGAAAATAGTTTAACATCAGCACATCTGAGTGTTCAGTATTTAGATTGTCGTTGATTTTTTTACCTTAGCCACTACACTGAACATGTTATGTTATTAATTGGGTCAAGATGGTCAAAACATATAACGGCCCAAGCCTGGATGAGTAAGATTAGACCTAGTAGCAAGACCTCCCCCCATAAAAAAGCGGTTGAAATTTACGGTACATGTGTAAATGAATTTTAATTCAATATATAACTGGAATATTATCAATTTGACCAATTACTACGCACTACAAAGAAAACGCTACTGTCACTACACTCATTAGAAATATCTACTATGTAACGAATACAATGAGTTATGAATAGGCTAGATGTATATTAATATGTAGGCACAAATGAAGCCGGCATATCTAAAATGCTGTTACAATCACATACAGTATCAACCGTTATTATTTGATTTAAGCTATCATATGTGTATACACTGATAAGGCATGTTTTCTGCATTCATATTGATGTGTTTTTGTCGCAGTTGTGGAGTTCAGGATAACACCTAAACTCAAAAGAATTAATAAACAAAACTACTATAAGTAGTAATTGTCTCCCTTTACTGAGTGAATACAGTTCATACGTACTTGTATGTGTCATTGACATTGAATGTCAGCAATCCAGTATTTACCAATACAATTTGTATTTTTGGTATGTTATGATATGCCTTTCCAATGTTTAAGTGTACTTCTCTTTATATTCGAACTAGTGTTGTATCTGAATAGTTGATTCCCAGATTCTAAAACAGTATTTGATTCTTAAAACAGATTTTGGTATGCTAGGACAATTGCACAATTGAAACGAAATAACATATTAAGCCTTGATTAGTATGCGTATATCATAGTGGAGTATTTAATTGCTTATCAAAATACAATCAGAAAGGAATATCTGCTAATCCATCGTTTTAAGGCAGTACTTCATTTCCCACCGATGGTTGCCATGTTTCCGTCGTCATGGATTACACTTATATACGAATATATGCTTGCCAAATTTAACTTCAAGCGGAGTAATTAATCGGTTCTCGACTACCAAATAATGCGTCTCTCTTTGCCTGAACCTTATACATTGCTCTCATAAGTCTGTTGTTGCAGACCATATGCAATTAAAAAGGGTAAACAAACACTCAGCACATTTATTGAATGATTAATGAGTATAATTAAATAATTCGTATTGGTATCTAAAGTACGAATCAATATGAATACTCATGGCAGGATGATTTTTTAAACTCTGTACACACGAACCGACAGACTGTTTGCCGAATGCAAAAAGGGAAGATTAATATCCGCTTCCACGGTATGATGAATTATTCCAATTTGCTTCATGTTGATAGTTTTATTATCGTGCATTACAAATGGTCTATATCAATTTGTCTGTGATTTATCTGTCTGATGAAAACACATAGTTATATATTTTTATTAGAACAGTTTGCGTGTGCATATAAACAGTGAACATTTGAGCTTCGATCTGTGAACAGAGGGGTTAATGTATTTGCAAAACGTGTCGTCACAGATTAGCCTGTCTAGTCCGCACAGGCTTTTCAGGGACGACACTTTCCGCTATTATGGAAGTTTTCATTGAAAGGAAGTCTCGTCTCAACAAAAATCCAGTCTAGGCGAAAAGTGTCGTCCCTGATTAGCCTGTGCGGACTGCACAGGCTTGTCTGGGACAACACTTAACGCAGATGCATTACACCCCCTTTTCACAGATCGAAGCTCAAAATAGTCATTTTCCAAGTGATTTACTAGAATATATGCTATCTTCAGGAACCAACGAAGACCCAACGGAATATATTAATTATTGCACATCATTTGCAATTAACCTTCTCCGCTTCTCAGCTTATAAAATAAACATGTACATGTGCAGCACTGCACAATTGAAGTACGAAACCTTTTGAGAAATATATACAAAAAACGTTTCTTTAAAACAATGTCTTATGCTTATCGTAGAACGAGGTTAACATGTTCAGTGTTTTTTCATTGCTCGTATTCTCAATTTTTGAATAAAGTTTGAAAACAAAGTCAATTCCATCGACACATTAGAGCAATATAAGTACTACACCCACCTTAAGCAGGTAACGCATATGTATTCTTTTGAATGAGCATTTAATGGCAAAGTTTAGGCTTACTATGTCGTTTTGTGAACACTTAAGAAAGAGTATCATATATCGTTCGGATAACTATGCACAGCAAGTGATAGAAGAAGCCCCGTTAAATGAAAGGTTAAAACAATGATATACGTATCAAATCTGTTTTTAAATCAAATTTCGCGTGTTATGTCGTACACTATTCGTTCTTTCCTCAAAATATCGTGATGTTAAAAGCCATACATCGTCCTCGAATTGACAATGAACCGACATTTAAAACCCACACGAATCGAACCTAACAGCAATATCTTTGTATAAAATTTAAAATGTGACAAAATATGACGGTGATATTGTTTATTATTATCCACATTGGCATATGAAACAAAATACATGGTATTTCAAAACGTAATATCCTCATTACCCATGATATAAATCGCATGACATGTGTATATCGGGCAAAGGGCAAGGCACGTACTAAATAAAACATTATTAAATAGAAATATATGTCATATATACAATAATTATTAATATGAATCACTTATATGTATATTTAACACGCAACATACTGTAAATGGGATTTTTTTATATAAAAGTGTTGTGTTAATAACATGGCCAGGCTTTCACTGCTTCTTGACAGTATGAAAAATCTACTAATTTGATACGCACAACGCACAGGTTGTCATTAAATTGAAACCAAAATGCCTGATGACCTCGCTGCAACATCCAATCAAAACAATCGTTGTCTTGGAGAGACTTTATTTCCTCATGCGTATTCATCGGTAAAGACAATAAGGAAGGTGCCGGCAAGATATTGCAGAAATAAGTCAAGCTCAAGAATATTTTTTCGAATGATGGACATGTTCTAGAACTCGAAGCGGGAAATTGTTTGTTTTGAATAGGCAAATTTGCTTTGCATTAAATCAATGACTATTGAATGGTAGCACGAATATCTATATTGTTTTGTTTTCTGGATTTTCATTTTTCTTATATAACATAGCATTGACGATGGTCTTTATTAATTCGGTACATTAAATAACCTTGCATAGGTGTAGGGATAGTAGTTAATTGAGTAAATGTTGAAACAAAACATGTCTGTATTAGTTTGAAAATGAAACAAATTGAAAATAAATGACCAGGTTATGTTAGGAACTAGATACTTCAGCATCAATTGATGAATCAGTAGTAAACACTCAAATGTAACTTCAGATGTGTTTGCATTTAGATATTTCGTAGCTCAAAGCCAATTAGATAATTGCAAATCCATGTCAGCTATGGAGAGCTCTTTTTTCAACAGGGTCAGTAAACGTTCCGAAGTTATTAATAATCTGTCATCACAGCAATGACCAATGTTCTACTTTGCTAATAGACAAAGGGAATAGTCAGACGTTTGCTTCTGGTAAAAGTGTGACAAAATGCACTTGAATACATAATATTGGTTATTGCAATTATCGTTTTACAATGGTTAATAGTTATTAAAAAGTTCGAACGTGTTTTGTACGTGTGCATTTAACGATTCCTTTTACATGCCACGGGCAGAGCAGTTGACACGCAATTTACATGACGCAGATGTTGTCATTCTGCGCGTCGATTAGAATTGTATCGCAATATATGTCCAATATAAGGCAATTTTCCTTGGCATTATGGCGCATTTTAATTACAAACGAAATGATACAAAAGATTACGCAGCTTTCATGGACTGTATGTGTAGACGTAATACACCTATTGGCGATGAACATCATTATGAGAGAATTTGATATTATAATACTTAACATCTACTATTCGAAAGACTATAACTTCAGAAAACACTGACAATCTGTAACATGAAACAACGTCTGAAAACCTTATTTGTTTTACAAAATTGTTTGTAGATAGAAGACATACAGATAACATATCATTGTATCACAAGGCAAAATGACAGCAATTAATGTCATAGTTTATACATGTTACATAAAATGTGCACAACTACTGTTTTACTATTATATTGTTTTAACGTTTCAGTAAGTTTCAAGACGTAAACTTCAGTTTATATTTCTATACGTATCAAAATCACTTATTTTTAATGTCTGTTAAAATAGACGTAGTTTTCTTCCAGAAATAGGTAATGTCTGTACTTGAACTTACTTTAAACTGCTTAGTCTTTAAAGATACGCTGATGCATCTTCAATAAATGGTTTTACTTAGTTCAATTTTATTAACACATATAAAATACGAAGAGCTGGACTATTTAATTGCTTCTAAATATATTCCAGGAAGCACAAATGCATACGAGCCCATCGTTTTCATTTCCGACCTTGGAGTGTCGGATGTTCTATCGTCACGCACGTGTGAATATATTGTTTGACACAGTAATAAGTGGCGGGTACATACGCTGACTGACAAAGCAATTAAACGTGTGTATCACTCATACGTTGGGTATTGATCTCGATATTCATGATTGGTGCAGCAGACCCATTTCGAGAAGCACGGGTAATCGCTCAGTACTAGAATGAATGAAATTAGAACAACCAAACAATAATTCTGTTCAACAACGCGAACATACTTTGCGATCGGCTTTTCAATGATGATGAGCCGTGTACAAGTAGGTGTAGAATAGGCTTGTGATTGTTAAAACAAGTACCGACCAATTGTTTGGCTAGTGTCAACAGGTGACGATAAATACGTGGTTCAAGTGTACACAGGATTAATCGCAATTGATTTAAGATTCATAACATATTTTGAAAAAAAAAGTTACGTCATTAAACGAATTTATTTCAAATAGATTTTGGTCTATTGGGACAATAGCACAACTGAAACGAATTAACGCATGAAAGCTTTATTATTTTGCGTGTATTATAGTTGAGTATTTAATCGCCTCTCAAAATACAATCAGGAAAATATACCTGCTAAAACATCGTTTTCAGGCAGCAGTTCATTTCCAGCCGATGGTTGTCATGTTTTCCGTCGTCATGTATTCCATTTATAAACGAACATATGCTCTACAAATTCATCTTCAAGCGGAGTAATTATTCGGTACTCGACTTAAGAAAAATTATGTGTCTCGATGTGCTTGAACCTTATTAATTGCTCTCATTTGTCTGATGTAGTAGACCAAATTCAATTAAAAAGGGAAAACAAACGCTCAGAACCGTTATTGAATGATGAATGAGTGTAATTTGACAATTCGTATTGGTATCGAAGGTACGGAACACAATGGATACTCTTTGCAGGATGATTATTTACATGCTGAACACACGAACCGACACCACTGTTTTGCGAATGCTAAAAGAGGAAGATTAAAACTGTTTTGCGCTGTATATGAAATTATTCCAATTTGCTCCATGTTGATATTTTTATCATTTTGCATTACAAATGGTCTATATCAGTTTTTCGTGATGTGTGTGTCTACTGAAAGCACATAGTTATATGTGTATAAGAAAAGTGCGCGTGTTCATAAACGCAAAAACACGTGCTTTATTCTCCAAGTCATTTACTATAATTTGTAGCTGTCTTCAGGATCCAACTTAATATATTCATAAGAACACATGATTGGCATTCAACGATTTGTAGCTTGTTCAATAAACATGTACGTGTGTTGCAATGTTAAACTAAGTACGAACCCGTTTGAGGAATATAT